>CM076574.1:13315675-13442727 GCA_034641835.2 Pinus albicaulis
ATATTTCTTTGACCCCGGTTCAACCGATCCCCATGACTTCTACCGATGCAACAGTGCCTCAGTCACCTCAACAGGAACCACCTCCTGTTGTGACCGCTTCGGGTAAGAAGGGCAAAGCTCGCAAGGGGGCATCAAAGGACAAGGCTGCCCCGACAAACCCTACTCCTCCTCAGCCTCCAAATCATACCATCCAGTGTGCTTTATGTGATGTTGTCGGTCACGCCTCCCATACCTGTCCTGCATTGCTTCATCTCAAGCCCATGGTTAATGTCACGTTCCCTGAGTCCGCGGTCCCAGAAGCCTCTGTTCCTTCCGCGACCGTGGCCAAGAACCCCAAGACTATTCACACCAACCACCCCTGTGCTTTGTGTGATCTCCATGGCCATTACACCCATCTTTGTCCCTGCCTCGAGGACTTCCGCACCTCTATCACCGCGGTCCACCAATTCGAGGCCAAGCGCAATGAGTCCACCTCTCCCCTATTTGCGCATTCTGCTTCAGCAGAACTACCAGATATGACTGCTCCCATTGACATTCCCCCTCCTAATGTCGAGATGACGGAGCCTTCGTCCAACATTTTTTACCTATCATCATCCATGAGACCCTCGGGGAACATTCCATCTGAATCCTCCCCTGTTGTTTCGCTTGACCTTCCTTCAACGATCATCTTGGGCTCAACATCGGTAGATCCTTTATCTACTTACTCTTCGGTCACTCCTTGTGACGATGCGCATGCGAACCTCTCTTCTCATGATGATGATTCAGGTCACTTCACCACGTCAGGTGGTCTTTCTTCCACCGGTCACCCCATCTTCTATCACGATGACGACATTATGGAAAAAATCCCCACCCCTGACTTTATCTATTCCCCCTTACATCGAACCCATGCGTTCACACCACATCCACCTTGTGGCCATTACATTGAAACCCAATGTTTGGGTAAGGGGGCACCCACATTTGAGAGACCAAGAGAAGCAATTCTCCACAAATCTCCTAGTGTATCTGGTCGTGTTGACTTTAGTCCCAGTATTCTTCCACATTTAGAAGAACCTCTAGAGTCCCATATCACTTCAGATCACTCTAGGGATGATACCCCTTATCATTCCCTCATCTTACATCAGCAACCCAGTCTCTTAGACATTATTTTTGACCAGCCTATAGCTTTTCTATGAGAGCATCAGTTTATTATCTCCAAATCCTCTTTTTGGGATAGTGACACCATGCATGCCAACTCGAAAGCTTAAATTCCATTTGATCCCTATATGTAGTACCAAAAGAGATTGGTAATCCTCCATTTCCTTTCTCAAACTGCATAACCATAACGAGAACAAATGGCACACCACATCATTTAAATGTGTTTAGATTCCCCTTTTTCTAAATACATTTTGGCATGACCATACCATGCTCGGGGGCACCTATGCCCCTCAAACATAACCCTCCTCACCTCGTTTTTGGAGAGGAGGTTGTCTTACCAATCGAGTGTGAAATCCCTTCCCTTCATCTGGCTGTTGAACTTCTCCCTGACACCCAACCTCTAGAAAAAAAACTTATCATGCCTGAGCGTGCCTCTGAAGACCGCCGTGTTGCATTGCAAACCATGGAAGCGGCCAAGAAATGCACCAAAGCTCAATATGACCGAAAAGTCCAGCCTCATCCTTTTCACAAAGGCGACCTTGTTCTAGTATGTGACCAAGCCCATGATGTCCTTGGTCACGGAAAGTTCGACTCATTATGGCTAGGCCTTTACGTTATCAGTAAGGATCTTGGTAAGGGGGCATACCTTTTAGAGTACTTTGAAGGCAATCCTCTTCCTAATCCTCGCAATGCACTCTATCTGAAGAAATATTACCCTTAGCATTTCCCTTCTGAGATGTGTGTTTTATGTTCTGTTAGATAGCCAGCATCTTTTTTTTACTTTCATCCTTTGCCAGGAGCTATTTTTTCCAAGAAGGATCACTTCACCTCTCCTTCAAATCGAACTTCCTCACTTACAACACTTGTACTTGGGGCACCATTTTTCCTCCTTACTTGTCTTTGTTCATGTCGATTTTCATCATGAGTTACCATCTTGTACTCATGTTTTCATGGTCCCCCATTGGGCCTTTACTGTGTGGTAGCACCATCAAGTCGCCCTTGTTTAGAGCATCCAAGTTGAGTCATCATCGCATTCATGGAGTCTATCCCGAGTCCCTTTGTACCCCACTATAGCCCTCCATCCTTCATTGCTTGGTCTCTCTCTTGTGTCACACATTATGACCTTCAGTCCCACTGTCCCCTATCCCTTATGATATTGTGTCAGTCGCTGCCATGTCATTCATGCCCTTTATGCTCTAACAAGGGAAGTCGTCCATTCGCTACTCAGTCCTTTCCATTTCACCATCATCATTAGTGTCAGTCTGTCCGTCGCTCTACTGTTTTCTCTCGTGCCTTAGTTGGGGACATCTCACTCCCTCAACTATGGTGGACCTCCTTCTGTCGACATCAGCACTTTCATTCCAGAAGCCAGGTCTAGAGGGCGGTGTACCTTGGTTCCATCTTCCACTCTTGTTCGGTGCCTCGGATCAGGCAAAGGGATCTCTCATTCCCTTTGACTTGATTGTTTCTCCAGCTCCTTTCAGCATGATCGAGATTCGTATACTTGATGGTCCAGTGATCCAGCAGCAGCTCTTGATGATTCCTGGGTGTGTGTGAGATGTCTCAACCCTCATGAGGGGGTGGCCCTGCAGGTAGCCCCCCACATGCCCGGATGACCTCTTCATTGCAGCCTTCGATGCAGCTCCAGATATTTGATGATGTTGGCCGTAGCCACTTGCAGCGCCTCTTTGACTTGCATGTATCAGTCATATTTTGTGAGCCCTTCCCCATTTACAGGGGGCATTTGGGTTGTATTTGTATCTCATGTACTCAGATATTATTGTACAAGTCCTGGCTATTATCCCAGGCACAGCATGTATGTGGGATTCCTCATTGTATTTTTATCTGGCTCATGATTATGCCAGCTGTACTTTATGGTTCGGTCCCTTGTTTACTGGACACACTATTCTTTGTACTTTGTCTCGGCGGGCATAGGTATGCCTCCCCCGCCGCCTTCAGCACAGGTACCCTCTCATAAAAAGAGACTTGTTGCACCTGCGAGTCTCATCTCCTCAGGGTCTAGTCCTTCAGCACACTATCTACCTCACATTTCTCTCTCTGACATCCCTTTTTTTGTCTAGTGATTGTGTTCTTACAACGTACTTCGGTCATACGATTTTCTCCTGACACTCGCACGCTGGGGGGCAATCTGTTACACCATTTTTTGGTCATCTAACCTATTATCATTAGATGGACCCAAGTACACCATGTAAGACCAGTTTTACCCTAAGTAAAACTGCTTTCACTATGTTAAAACAGGAAACCCCAAAAGGAAATATTAAACAAAGCTATATTTGTTTGATTTTCCTCATGGAATAATTAATTAAACCATATTTTAATTATTATTCCCAGTCATGTTTAACCCAAAATCAAAGAAATTAATTAGATAAACCTTTATTTATCTTATTATTTTCTAGGAATAATTATTTAAACCTTATTTATATGATATTCCTTGTTAAATATGACCAAATCACCCACAAATAATTAAATAAATCACTATTTATTTAATTATATTTCAACCACTTCCTTAAATAATTAAATAAATCATTATTTATTTGATTATCTTCTAACCGCTTCCTTAGAAAGATAAATAAATCATTTATTTATTTATTTTTGACAAATTAAGGGATTTGACCCAAGTCAAATACCTTTTCCCTCCAACAAATATAATAAAATATTCCATAAAAAGTGGATCTAGATCTCGTTAACCCATGCACCAAGATCTAGAATGACCCAATATTTTGTTATAAATAGTAGGGTTTTTCCTACCATTATTCACCTTTTGTTGCCTATTAGATCACTCTGGATCTATACACTTGGTCACTCTTTTTTACCATTTGCTGTGTGAGCTCCCTTTGAGTTCCATTCTTTGTGTGGGTTTTCTACACCAACAAGAGAGAGAAATCTTAGATCTGAAGTGCTGAGGACTTCCAAGAACCCATCCCACTGAAGAGAATTGGATACACCTTCTTGTTTTCCTCCCAGGTGCCCCATTAATATAAAAATTCTTTCAAAAATTGTTCTTGTCTTGTCTATTGGTATATGGAGCAAACCCTTACTTTTTCTGCTTAATGTCTTTCCATGCATAGATCTAGTTTTTTACAGCTCTTTTCTATCTAACTAACCGCAGATCTGAAGATATTGGCAGCCACTTTTGTTGTTAGGGCTATTAGTTATGCATAGCTAAAGTGGTCCTTTTTCGTACACTTCGACAAAGGATTCATACTAACAAGGATAAAACTATGGATCATCAACTACATACGTGCTCCTTTGCAAGCACTCGTTTGGACAGAGTAGCCATTATTTGTCGTAGAACCAACATAAAGTGCAGTAGTGTCACTAACATGATATACCATTGGCAGAAATCCCCATTCACTAGTGATCTCCTCAACTCACTCTGGGTGCTCATCCATGGGCTATTACTCTAGACAATCTGGAAGGAGAGGAATAATTGAATCTTCAAATATCCAATAATGCCTCACAAGAAAGTATGGAACAGATTTTGCAACAATATAAAGGAAACCTTAGCCCTGCATCAATGGAGGAAATTGATCTCCCAACTCCGCCTTCAGAACACCACATATGGGTCAATTGAAACTTCTCTATCCCTTGCAACTTTATTGTTTCCCATTATTTTAGAACCACTTCTGATTCACCATGATCTTGGAGTCCTCCTCCTAAGGATCTCTACAAACTAAAATTCGATGGAGCCTAAAAAGGAAATCTGGGTGAAGATGGCTTTAGAGGTATTTTTCGTGACTCTGAGGGGGCACCCTTACTGATATTCTTTGGATCCATCGGTTGGGATAGCAACAACTCTGCTGAAATTGAAGGACTTATCGAAGGCCTCAATCTATCTCGAGAGAACGATCTCTTTCCCCCGGAGGTGGAAGGTGATTCTTAGATCATCATAAATGTTTCTCAGTGTCTTCTCCATGACTCTTCATCTTCCAAAATCTCAAAGAGTTGGTGATTAGCCTCTATACTGGAAAATTTGGAACAATGGCTTCAAATAGACAAAGTCATTACCTTTATGCATGTTCATAGATCATCCAATGAAGTAGTGGATCGCTTAGCCAACAAAGGTGTGGAAAAAGACTCTCCTCTCTTCTCCAGTAGATTCCACTCCATTTTTTATGAATCTCTGTGGATTAATTGCAGTCATCTGGTCCTCAAATATCTTCAACCCCTAGATGTGGGTGCCTGACATGCTTGATATAGGTTGCCACCTGGCCATTCAATGTAGGGGTAGCTGGCTGAACCAAATGATGAAACATTCCTCCCACGTCAAAACCATAAATAGGCATGATATGGGAGGATGTCAACACTTTATGGCATTCACTCCCCCTCCCTCGGCCTTCAATCCTGCTAGCTGGCCATTAATGGCTGATGGCTCCCGCGATTTTCATATCAATCTTCATATGTCCTTCCATGTAGAGCTCCTTTTTCATGCCTCCTCTACTATTCACTTTTCTCTTCATCTGTCCCCTTCTGTGCATTCAACGTCTACCCAGCAAACTGTCCTCCCCACTGAGACCATGCCACAATTCCATAGAACGTGATGAATTCATGGAGGTGGCAGAGGAAACCCCACCCATGCACTGAAACTTGGCTCGTATGTTCGCACTCTATACCTCTTGAAGAACCAAAGGTTCTGAACCATTTCTCTAACCCCCAAACAGTCTTTTCCCAGCTTCAAGTTCGCCTCCTGGATGAGGAGCAACATGACATTGGCTCGAGAGGAAGGAAAAGGCCTTGCAATTCAACAATCTCATACTCCTCTACCCCTCTACCTTGAAAATCTGCAACACTCCCTGTTAAAATATTAGAGGATCACTCTGATGATAGCCAGAGGTTCCCTTTCGATGGTACCAAGAAAAGATAATAAGTTGCAGATAGTGTGGCTCGCACAGCTATGGTTAAGCATACCAAGATGGTCTCCTCTTCGACTATGGAGCTGGATCCCAAGCTCACAGAGGAGGACATAGAGACCATGTATGAATATGGTTGACTCATAATATAGGAAAATCCACACCAAGTGGACAATGATCCCCAGAATCAGTAGCTACAAATCCTTGGCCCTCTTTTATTTCAATTTACATAGGCTCAATTATAGTTTTTATTCCTACTTTTTCTTCTTCCTACAAACTTTGTTACTCTTGAACACGTAAATGGTTGGTTTCCCCTTGAAGAGAAACCCAATTTTTTATTTTTTGAACAGTCCTTATCGAACAAGGGTTGGCTAGTCCAGTAACAACCTGTCCTAAAGCATGATTTGTATCATTTTACGTTTAAACACAAATTAGCCTAATTTAGAAAAAAAATCAAACCGGTCAATGTTGAATGGAGGAAAGATAGTTACTCACATAACCCTCCTCTTGTAATATATGTTGAACTAATCTTGGCATCCAAACCGTCGAATAATCCAATGCGGGAATGAAGAATGGTACTATAATAGTCATGCGTCATAAAATAAATATGAACATCAAGGAGTTTCATTTATTCGTTTGTCATATAACATAGAATATGATGCCCAAAATGGGAACTATATCATGGACTTAAATGTGTTAGATATTTTTTTAGAGTAACTTCTAAAGATATATCAAAACCCATTTAGATTAAGGTATATGCATATGTATCATAATTGACCACATGAATTCCACATATAGCATGCCCAAAGGTAAGGTGCTTATACCTTATGAAGAAATAATTTTATTAATAATTAAACTTAATACCTGCATCAAATAAGATCAAAGAAGCTTAAGTACATGTTTAAAACTATTCTGAAGTACTTAAGCATATAGAGCTAGACATAGTTATTGTAAAGTCATGATGTTGAAATGTGAACATTATGTCAAATTCATGGTAGAAGTAATTTTTTATTTTTTTATTTTGGTAAGTAAGGCTAGGGAGATGTTACAAGTGGTATCAAAGATGAAGGGTTCATTATTGTGGCCTATTTAAGGGCAAAGAAGGGAAGAATCTTGTTAGAAGTACATTGGAGTACATTCCATTATGTAATTATCAAGATACTAATCAACTTATCACATAGGTGACCTTTAGGCACCTCTATTCCACCATTTTAGTATAATGAAAGAGGATTCCATAAAAATTATAAAACGAGTCTTAGTTGAGTCAAAAAACCATGTTGGTAGTGTAAGTTTTAACCCTGAACAGAAATTATCTACACATGAATCTTATAACAGAAAATAAACAATAGCGAGAGCATAAAACATAAAACAGATAAACACAGAGAGTTTCCCCTGGATCCCAAATTGGGACGACCAGCTTGATTTTTCATTATATTCCTTTTAGTGTTACAACACATATATATACATGTCAAGCATACATAAACCCCAATCCATTAACCCCGGATTAGAACATAATCGTAGTTCCCTTGACCGGATTCATTAAAATACTGTGGGCCGAAAACCATCGAACCCCAAAACCATGTCCAAAACCATGTACAAAACCATGGGCGGATCCGCCTATGAGTGGGTCCGCATAAAAAACAAATTTTGGGGACCCCAACGGTGGGGACTGCTTCGCCCCTCGTGACCCCCCAGCTACGCCCGACGCAACATACAGCGCGTGGGGCCAATCGTGGAAAGAATATAACACATACCCAACATTCTCCCACTTGTTGTTTTCTTTCCACGGGGGGCCACAGGAGAGCTTACTCATTTGGCCAATTCTTCAACAACCATTGTTTCTCTACACCAAGAGAACTTCTGAGTGCTCACAGACTTCGTCAATGCATCTGCAACATTCTTCAAAGTGTCCACCTTTACCAGCAACACCCTTTTAGCCTCAACCATCTCTCTAACAAAGTGATATTGAACATCAATGTGCTTTGTCTTTGAATGGTAAGCAGGGTTCTTAGCCAAGAAAATTGCACTTTGGCTATCACAGTCTATCCTTATAGCTTGCTGTACCAACCCCATACTTGAACACAATCTCTGCAAACAAACTGCTTCCTTGCTTGCATGAGTGGCTGCTATGTATTCTGCCTCTGTAGTTGAAAGAGCCACTACAGACTGTCTTTTACTCATCCAACTGACTGCGCCTCCAAATAAGCTAAACACATACCCACTTGTAGATCTTCTTTGGTCCAGATCTCCAGCCCAGTCTGCATCAACAAAACCACAAATGTCCAACATTCTTTCCAATCCTGGTCTTCCCTGGTAGCACAAGCCATAATCACTAGTGCCACGTAAATATCTGAAAACCCGTTTCACTGCTGTCCAATGCTCCTTCCCTGGGTTTGACATAAACCTGCTCAATACTCCCACTGCATGTGCAATGTCTGGTCTAGTACAGACCATTGCATACATCAAGCTACCCATTGCACTTGCATATGGAACATGGGACATATACTCCTCTTCTTCTTGTGTCTTGGGACACTGTTCAACAGACAGATTTACACCTACAGGAATAGGAACCTTCACTGGTTTACTATCCTGCATATTGAACCTCTACAATATAGTCTCGACATACTTCCTCTGGTTTAACCAGAGCTTCCTCTTTGCCCGATCTCTCTTAATTTCCATGCCCAAAATATAGTTTGCAGCACCCAGATCCTTCATGTCGGATTTGGAGAACAGTTGGGTCTTCAAATCTTGGATAATTTCTTTGTCATTTTCAATCAACAACATATCATCCACATACAAGACCAGATATATAACACGATCACCAATTAATTTAAAATAAACACAATGATCTTCCTTGCTTCTGGTGAAGCCAAGTCCCCGTATATAGGTATCAAATTTCTGATACCACATCCTTGGTGACTGTTTTAACCCATACAGAGACTTCTTCAACCTGCATACAAGTTCTTTCTTACCCTTCACCATAAAGCCTTCAGGTTGCTTCATGTAGATCTCTTCTTCTAGATCCCCGTGAAGAAATGCTGTCTTCACATCCATCTGTTCTATCTCAAAATCAAATGCAGCAGCAACAGATAAAAGTAATCTAATAGAAGTAACTTTGGCAACAAGAGAAAAAATATCACCAAAATCAATTCCCGGCACCTGGGAATAACCTTTCGCTACCAACCGAGCTTTGTATTTCTCCACCTTGCCTTCTACATTCATCTTCTTCTTAAACACCCATTTTCTCCCAATGGGCTTCCTTCCAGCCGGCAACTCCACCAGATTCCATGCATCGTTTTTGTGCAAAGATTCCATTTCATCAACCATGGCCTCCTTCCAGAGTTTTCTATCCTCTGAATCTACTGCCTCCCTGACAGTTCTGGGTTCATCATCAGTTATAGTTAAGGCAAAACCTGAACAGAAAGTAGATGGACTATACCTTTCTGGTTGCCTTCTTTCCCGAACTGATCTTCTCAAAGCTGGAGTTTGTGGCTCTTCATCTTCGGAGTCTTCTTCTGTTGTAGAGTCTGATTCATCCTCCTTTAGCTCAAACTCTATCTTCTCAGGTTCGTTTGGTAGGACTTCATGTTTAACAACATCTTTCACTTCCCTAAACACCACATCTCATTTGTACACAACCTTCCTTGTTTCTGGGTTCCAAAGCTTGTAACTCTTTAAACCATCCGTATACCCAATAAAGATGCACCTTTCAGATTTATTATCCAACTTGGTCCTTTTCTCCTTTGGAACATGTACATATGCATCACATCCAAATACCCTTAGATGTGAAAGATAGGGTTTCTTACCAGTCCATACCTCATGTGGAGTCTTATCCTCCAACGCTGATGAAGGTGATCTGTTAACTAAGTAACATGCAGTCTCCACTGCCTCTGCCCAGAATTCTTGTCCTAACCCGGTACCACTGAGCATGCTTCTTGCCTTTTCCATTAGCGTTCTGTTCATTCTTTCTGCAACTCCATTTTGCTGAGGTGTGTATGGAGTAGTCTTCTGCCGTGCTATACCACACTTCTTACAGAACTCTTCAAATTCCTTCTTGCAGAACTCCCCACCATTATCTGTCCTCGGCGCCTTTATCTTCTTCTCTGTCTGGTTTTCCACCAGAGCCTTAAATTCTTTAAATTTGTCAAAGACTTCAGATTTCTTCCTCAAGAAATATATTCATGTATTCCTTGAGAAGTCATCTATGAATGAAACATAGTACACAGACTTTCCCAGTGATGGAACTGACATAGGTCCAAACACATCACTGTGCACAAGTTCTAATATTTTGTTCGCCCTCTTAGCACCAAAAGGAAAACTCACCCGATTCTGCTTCCCATATACACAATGTTCACAGAAATCGAAATCCAGAGAACAATTAGACATACCTTGTACCATACCATCTCTATGCAGTATCCGAAGGCCCTTCTCTCCAATATGTCCAAGCCTTTGATGCCATAGCATGGTCTTTTCTCCAGAGACAGCTAGGCTTTCCGCTCCACTTTCAGGAACCACATAACTATTACACCCATCAATAACAATGCTACCTTGTAGCTTGTACAATGTTCTAGTCTAAACTCCCCGCATTAATACCAGTTCTCCCTGAACCATCTTGCAGGCATCTTTCTCGAACACTGTTTTTACACCTGCATCATCCATCTTGCTTACAGAAATCAGATTTCTGGCCAATGCAGGAATATGCAGAACACTAGGAAGTGTTCTAATCCTTCCACCTTGCAGCTTCAACTTGACTTTTCCACGTCCGACGATTCTGGCCTTCCTATCATCCCCTAGGAAGACATCACCACCATCATATTTCTCATACTCGCAGAACCACTCCCTATGGGGAGTGAAGTGAAAGGATGCACCTGAGTCAATCAACCATGACTCATGATCTACATGTGTATTTGAAGAAGAAGCCAAATACACATCCCCACCGTCATCCGAGGTGGTTTTTGCCTCTGCAGAAGGAGCTTCATCAGATCCCTTTCCTTTCTCAGGAGCTTTAGATCTGCATTCCTTTTTGTAGTGTCCTTCCTTTCCGCATTTCCAGCACACCTTTACAAACTTTCCGGGAGATTTAGATCTCCCTCTAGATTTAGATCTCCCACTCGAAACCTTATTCTTGTTTCTGTTCTGGGACCTTCCTCGTATAGATAAGGCATCTCCATTATGACCCTCCATATTTATCCGTCTCATTTCCTCCGACAGCAAGGCTGAGACAATGTCATCAAAATTCAAGGTAGTTGTATTGCTACCTATTGCAATAACGAGACTGTCCCACGAGTCTGGTAGAGAACACAACAAACTGATGCACTTATCTTCATCTGAGATTTTAATATCGAATATCTTGAACGACATCGACGAACCCACACGGTGTGAAGGCGTTCATATGCTCTGTCACCGAGTCTCCATCCTTCATCCTCAGGTTATACAGCTTTTTCCACAGGAACAACTTATTCACGAGAGACTTAGATTGGTACAAAGTCCCAAGTTTTTCCCACAAATTCTTCGCTGTAGCTTCCCCAGATACATTCAACAATACTGAATCTGAGACACACAACCGTATTGTGCTCTTAGCCTTCCGATCCAGTTTCTTCCAGTCTTCATATGACATTGCCGTTGGTTTAGTACCTGGATCTACCGCGATCCACTGATCTTTATCCACCAGCAGATCCTCCATCTTGAGCTTCCACAACTCAAAACTCTGACCATTAAATTTCTCGATCTCTATCTTTCCGCCGCTTGCCATCTTCTTTCACCGCAAGAATCGATCCCGCAGATCTCCCACTGAACAGGGTCTACCACAGGCCCGAGCAAAAAACCCTCAACAACAAAGGCATCCCCTTGAAGCCGAAATAGCTCTGATACCAAATGTAGGTTTTAACCCTGAACATAAATATCTACACACGATTCTTATAACAGAAAATAAACAATAGCAAGAGCATAAAACATAAAACAGATAAACACAGAGATTTTCCCCTGGATCCCAAATCGGGACGACCAGCTTGATTTTCATTATATTCCTTTTAGTGTTACAACACATATATATACATGCCGAAGCATACATAAACCCCAATCCATTAACCCTGGATTAGAACATAACCGTAGTTCCCTTGACCGGATCTACAAAATACCAGGGGCCGAAAACCATCGAACCCCAAAACCATGTGAAAAACCATGCACAAAACCATGGGTGGATCCGCCTATGAGTGGGTCCGCACAAAAAACAAATTTTGGCCGGGGCGCTGCCCCGGACCCCAACGGTGGGGACTGCTTTTCCCCTCCTGACCCCCCAGCTACACCCGACGCAACATACAGCGCGTGGGGCTAATCGTGGAAAGAATATAACACATACCCAACAGGTAGAATATATATATATATATATATATATATATATATATATATATATATATATATATTTGCAAAAATTATTTTCTTGTAATTTCTTGTTATAAGTGTGTTCTCTAATTGTTTCCTTTTGAGTATATGTCGAACATGCAATTGATCAAAGCTCTAGTTTTTTCTCTTGTCAACCCTCTTCAGCATTGTTCTTTAGAAAATAAATGTGCTTAAAACAAAAAAAGGAAAGATTTATGAATATACAAAAATATGGTAGAGGCTTATTTATTCTAATTTTTAACTTACAATAAAATAAAATAACTAGTTGTACTGAGATTTGGAGGCATGCTAGTTCCAATTAGTTCATAGGAAAAAAAAAAAAAAATTGAAACTGTCATTTTGAGTTAAACTCTCAAATGTGTTAACACAATTTTTTTATGAATCATATTTGAAGAGAATTGGAAATTATCTAAGAAAATACCTGACGCAGCAACCTCTCATGGTCACATGGCTTGTACTCTGATTAGAGGAGATAGATCTTCGTAAAGGGGCTTCCTTTGAAATTCCAAAATTTTACCTAGCTTATTCTTGTTTGTGGGATATTTTGGTTATTGTAGTAGTAAAAATACAATTACCATGAATTTTGATTAAATTGTCTCATTCGTTCGCTTGGAGGAAATGAGACAAAAAAATATGGAGTGTCAGAATGGAGATGACTTACCTGTACGAGGATGGTCCCAGAAAATTAAAAAAAAATCAAGTGGGATATCTAAATCTAGAGGTAGATATACATGTCTAGGAAAGCTTGTAAAGGTGTGTTGTAAATGTGGAAAGGAAGGGAACTTCAAAAAGGACTGCAAATCTAAAGCCCCTTACAAAGGAAATGGATCTGATTATGCTCCTTCGACACAAGAGAAAGCCACCCCAGATGAAGGTAGGTATGTGTATTTGTCTTATTCTTCAAATACACATGTAGATCATAAGGCACGGTTGATTAAATCAGGTGCATCCTCTCACTTCACTCCCCATAGGGAGTGGTTTTACAAGTATGAGAAGTATGCTGGTGGTAATGTCTTCTTAGGGGATGATAAGAAAGCCAAAATAATTGGACACGGAAAATTCAAGTTGAAGCTGCAAGGTGGAAGGATTAGAATACTTTCTGGTGTTCTTCATATTATTTCATTGGCCAGAAATCTGATTTCTATAAGCAAGATGGATTATGCATGTGTAAAAACAGTGTTCGAGAAAGTTACCTACAAGATGGTTCTGGGAGCACTGGTATTAACGTGGTGAGTCCATATTGGAACTCTGTAGAATCTTTTGGGTAGCAATTTTATTGATGGGGGAAACGTTTTTGTGGTTCATGAAAGTGGAGCAGAAATCGTAGTAGCCTCTGGAGAAAATACCATGCTATCTCATCAAAGGCTTGGACATATTGGAGAGAAGGGCCTTTGGATACTCAATGGTAATGGTATGGTAGAAGGTATGTCTAATTTATCTCTATATTTCAATTTTTGTGAATATTGTGTATATGGGAACCAGAATTAGGTGAGTTTTCTTTCGGGTGCTGAGAGGGTGAACAAGATATTAGAGCTTGAGCACACTGATGTGTTTGGGCGCAGTCAATTCCATCAATGGGTAACTCTGTGTACTATATTTCATTTATAGTTGACTTCTCAATGAATACATGGATATATTTCTTGAGGAAGAAATATGAAGTCTTTGATAGATTTAAAGAATTTAAGGCTCTTGTGGAAACCTAGACAAAGAAGAATATAAAGGTGTTGAGGACAGATAATGGTGGAGAGTTCTGCAAGAAGTAATTTGAAGAGTTATGTAAGAAGTGTGGTATAACACAAAAGAATACTGCTCCATACACACCTAAGAAAAATTGAGTTGCAGAAAGAATGAAAAAAAATGCCCATGGAAAAGGCAAGAAGAATTCTCAGTGGTACTAGGTTAGGATAAGAATTCTGGGAAGAGGAAGTGGAGACTGCATGTTACCTGGTTAACATATCACCTTCATCAGCATTGGATGATAAGACTCCACATGAGGTATGTAATTGTAAGGAACCCTCTCTTTCACATTTGAGGGTATTTGGATGTGATTCATATATACATGTTCCAAATGAGAAAAGGACCAAGTTGGATAACAAATCAGAAAGGTGCATCTTTATTGGGTATAAGGATGGTTTAAAAGATTACAAGATTTGAAGCCCATAAACAAGGAAGGTTGTGTATATCCAAGATGTGGTGTTTAGAGAGGTGAAATATTTCATTGAAAATCAATTCCTACCAAAGGAACCTCAGAATATAGAGTTTGAACTAAAGAAGGAAGAAACAGACTCTATAATAGAGCAAGATTTAGAAGAGGAAGAGCCACAAAATCTAGTTGTGAGAAGATCAAGTCGAGAAAGAAGGTAGCTAGAAAGGTATATTCCATCTTATTTCTTCTTTAACTATCACTTATGATGATCCTAGAACAGTTAGGAAGGCAGTGAATTCAGAGGATATAAATCTCTTGAAGGATGCCACGATTGATGAAATGGCATCCTTGCATAAAAATGAGGCATAGGATATGGTGGAGTTGTTGGCTAGAAGGAACCCCATTGGGATAAAATGGGTGTTTAAGAAGAATATGAATGCATAAGGAAAGGTGGAGAAATAAAAATATGGGTTGGAAGAAAAAGGTTATTCCTAGGTGCCGAGAATTGATTTTGGTGATATTTTTTCTGTTGTTTCCAAGGTTACTTCTATTAAATTAATTTTATTTGTTCCTACTTCATTTGATTTTCAGGTATAATAGAAGGATACGAAGAGAAAATTTCTTCATGAGGATCTGGAATAGGATATATCCATGAAGAAACCTGAAGGCTTTGCGGTGAAGGGTAAGAAAGAACTGGTATGTAGGTTAAAAAAGTCCTTGTATGGGTTAAAACATTCACTAAGGATGTTATATCATAAATTTGGTACCTATATAAAGGTACTTGGCTTCACTAGAAGAAAAGAGGATCATTGTGTGCATTTTAAACTAATTGGTGACCGTGTTATTTATTTGGTCTTGTATGTGGATGATATGTTGCTGGTTGTAAATGACAAAGAAATTATCCAAGATTTGAAGACCCGATTGCTCTCCAAATTCTACATGAAGGATCTTGGTGCTTAAAACTATATTTTAGGCATGGAAATTAAGAGAGATAGGGAAAAGAGGAATCTCTAGTTAAACAAGAGGAATTATTTAAAGATAATGTATTAGAGGTTCAATATGCAAAATAGTAAATTGCTGAAGGTTCCTATTCATGTAGGTGTGAATTTATCTATTGAACAATGTCCAAAGACACAACAAGAAGAAGAGGAAATGTCATGTGTTCAATATGCAAGTGAAGTGGGTAGTCTAATGTATGAAATGGTATATACTACACCATACATTGCACATCTAGTTGGAGTATTAAGAAGGTTTATGTCAAAAAAATGGAAGTAGCATTGGACAATGGTGAAGTGGGTTTTTGGATATTTTCATGACACTAGTGATTATGGTTTGTGCTACCATGGAAGACAATGATTGGAAATAGTTTTGGACATTCCTCGTTTTTCTCATGAAAACTCGGTTGGAGATCTGAACCAAATAATATCTACACGTGGGTATGTGTTTATCCTATTTGGAGGTGTAGTTAGTTGGATGAGTAAAATACATCCTGTAGTGGCTCTGTAAACTATAGAGGTAGAATACATGGTAGCCAATCATGCAAGAAAGGAATCAGTTGGGTTGCATGGATTGTGTTCAATTATGGGGTTAGTGTAGCAAGCTATAAGGATATAATCTGATATCCAAAGTGAAATTTTCTTGGCTACAAACCTTGCTTATCATTCAAAGACAAGGCACATTGATGTTCAATATCACTTTGTGAGAGATATGGTTGAAGATAAAAAGGTGTTGCTAGTAAAGGTAGACACTTTGAATAATGTTGCAGATGCATTGGCAAAATCTAGTAGCACTGACAAGTTCTCTTGGTGTAGAGAAACAATGGGTGTTGTAGGGCTGGACCGATGACTAAGCACTCTGGTGGCCCCTTGTAGAAAGAAAACAACAAGTGGAATAATTTTTGGTGTGTGTTATATTATTTCCACGACTAGAGCAGGCGGGAATCAAGGGGTTAGAGGGGGGTGATAAGCCCTGTACACTTGCGTCAAGCGTAGTAGGGGGCTTATAGTCGGGGACGACATTTCCCCTTGTCAGGGTCTGAGGCATAACCCTGGGAAATACTTTTTTTAACCCTATATTAGGTGGAAAAACCCACCTATTATTTTTTTCATGTCTTTTCACATGGTTTTTGGCCATGATGGTTTCCTAGTCATGGTATTTTGTAGTTCCGATCAAGGGAACTACGATTATGCTATACTCCAGGGTTGATGGATTGGGGTTTATGAATGCTTAAAAATCTATATATATATGGTGTAACAATAAAATAAATATAATGAGAAACCAATTTGGTAGTCCTAGTTTCAGATCTAGGGGAAAATGTCTGTGTATATATACTTTATGTTTTATGCTCTTGCTGTTGTTTATTTTCTATTTTTTAGGAATTCATTTGCAAATGATTGTTGTACAGGGTTAAAAATTACAGGCATCTCATTCAAATATTCTTGAATGTCAGATATCAGTGGCTAGAAAAATCATGGTAAGGAGTGGTTAATAACATCCCATAGAAAAATGTCACCATATTATCTCCACCCATTTTATCATGAACTGGAGGTGGGACCACTAATTCCCTTTAACAATAGTTACTACCATTTTTACGTACCCCATGTTGAATAATTTTTTTTCTTATATATCTTTATTTTTTTTCTAAATAACATCCAAAAGTTCCTTCCATGGACTGAAGCACTTAACTCTTAAGTTACGGATATTTGTGTGACAATGAAAATGTCGTAAACATGAGGACATCATATGTAGTATGTTACAAGGGAGGGGGGGAGCATGTCACTAGGATTCAACATAAAAAGAATGTTTGATGAGTAGGTGTTGGTGTAAGCAATATAAATCATTAATTAAAGTTTAATATGATGCACCATTTCTTACTTTCCTTCCTTTATTTCTCTATGCAAGGAGGGATTGACCTCTAGTGAAATAGTTCTATTTCTTGCATTAACCTACTTCTACACTATTTGAAGGACACTTTGGGAAATCAATGTCGTCAAATGTTGATTTTTCTGGACCTATTGATCTATTTTGGTCATTTGCAGACATTATTATAAGTTCTTTCTTCATTTCTCTGAAAGAAATAAAATGAATCTTTGGCTCCATGATTGAATCCATGACAAGAGAAAAGATATTCCCCATATATCTACATTCATTCCAAGTAACCTTGGATATCCTGATGTCTTGATGCATTAATACTTAGCTCTGTCCCCAAATATTTAATGCTTAATGTAGGTCATATTTTTCACTGGATCCCATACTATTATGAAACCAACTCCAAAAATAGAATAAAAGAGAGATCAATGCCTTATAAAGAAGCCACTTCGAGGGGGAAACCTCCTTTACATTACATAAATGAAAAATTCTTAGATGATACAAATGAAAAAGCCTCCTTCTATATATAGGAGTCCATGAGGTCACAATATAATCCTAGCCGGCCTAAAAATAATAATGTAAGGGCACAATAATAACAATATTGGGGTTACAGGGGTATAACAATAACAATAAGGGGGTTACACTAACAACAATGAGGGACTACACTAGTATTATCGAGACCTAACATTCCCCTCTCCTTCCAAAAAGTGTTATCGTCAATGCTTGAGTATATATGGATGCTTCTGTATAAAATTCTCATCCTCACATGTAGAATCTTCAGTGGGTAGGTTCTTCCACTTAATGAGATACTATGAAATTGATTGATTTTTTAGCTGTCGAGTTCTTGTTTCCGTGAATTCTTTAGGTTCCAATATGATTTTTCCTTCCTCATCAACTTCTGGAAATATTTTTTGAACTGGAAGTTTTTCACCTATAATCTTCTTTAAGCATGAAACCTGTAAAACTAGATGCACTCGAGAAGAAGCAAGAAGCTCCAATTTGTATGCCATAGTAAAAATATTTTTCAACCCCTTTTAAGGACCATAGTACTTTGGCAATAATTTATTATCCTTATTAGCTTGCTTGAGGGACATTTTTTTTTATGGTTGTAGCCATAAAAATACCCAGCCTCCTACATCAAAATGTTTCTCGCTGCGATTTTGATCTTCTTGTTGTTTCATTGGATTTTGTGCCAAATTTAGGTTATCCTTTAAGAGGTGGAAAACTTCTTGTTGACACTTGATGTGATATTCCACTGCTTGAACCTTAAAATTTTCTGTTAAAGATGATGCGATGGATGGTGGATGATATCCATAAAATGCCATAAATAGGGTCATTTTTGCTGCAGTATGGAAGGAAGTGTTATACCACCATTCAGCTAGAGGTAACCACTTGACCCATTGTGTTTTTTTATCAGATAAAAAACAACGAAGATATCCTTCCAAAAATTTATTCACTATCTATGTTTGACTATCGGATCAAGGATGATAAGATGATCTATGAGCTAGTGATTACCCAAACAAGAAAATAATTCCGTCCAAAACATTCTAGTAAAAATGGGATCTATGCTGCTTACAATAATCTTTGGGTTTCCATGTAGCTTGTGAATTGTTTCCATAAATGCATTAGCAACTTTACTTGCTTTAAATGGATGATATAATGCACAAAAGTGTGCATACTTGGTAATTATATCAACTACCACCATGATGACACTCTTTTCGTCAGACATAGGTAAACCTGTCATAAAATCCATTGAAATATCCTCCCAATGTTGACTTGGAATGAATAAAGGTTGTAGAATACCCAGGGTCTTAATTGTCTCAATTTTATATTTCCAAAAAACCAAACAATCCCCCACAAAATTTGAATATCAGATTTAAGGCCATCCCAAAAAATTCTTTCTTCACCCTGTGGTATGTTTTTAAAAATCCAAAATGTCCTTCTAAAAAAGAAGTATGAAGTTCAAAAACAATCTTTTGTTTTAGTTTGGAATTATTACAAATATATAAGCGATATTTGGACCATAATGAATTTTTTTTCGAACTAAATGTATCAGATGTACTATGATCTTGTTGCAACTTTTGAATGAGTGTCCACACTTCTTTGTCCTTCTTTCATTCACCCCTTTCTTCAGTTATCCAATCTGGTTGGAGAATAGAAATGGCACAAAGAAATTCTTCCACCTCTTCATCCTTTATTGAGAGTGCATTTGCAACAACATTTAGATTCCCTTTTTCATAGATGATTTCAAACTCATAATCCAAGATTTTTTTGAGCCATTTTTGCTGTTATTCTCAATATATTCTTTGTTCCAATTTTTTTTGAAGACTATCATGATCATTTTTTACCTTGAAGTGTCTTCCTATTAGGTAAGATGGTCATTTATTTAGTGCATGTAGTATTGTCAAAATTTCCTTCTCATAAATAGCTTTTTTTAAATACTTTCCTTTGATTGGACAGCTTTCAAAAGCAATGGGTATTCCTTCTTGCGTTAAAAAAACACCAATTCCATTTCCTGAGGCATCATATTCCACAATAAAGGTTTTTGTGAAGTCTGGAGTAGCTAAGACCCATGCTAGGAACATTGCCTCTTTAAGATGTTCAAATTCCTTAGTTGCTTCAGGAGTCCATGAAAATGCATCTTTCTTCAATAATTTTGTTATAGGTGCTTCTATTCTCCCATAATTCTTAACAAAATTGTGATAATACCTTGTTAATCTGAAAAATCCTCGTAAATGCTTTATGGTTGTGGGGACTTTCCATTCCTTAATGGCTTTAATTTTGTTAGGGTCTACCATAAAACCCTTGTGAGATACAATATGACCCATATATTCTACCTCTTTTACTCCAAAGAAACATTTGGATGTTTTTGCATATAATTGTTTCTCTTCCAATAGTTTAAGCACACTATCAACATGTTGAACATGATCTTTCCAAGACCTGTTGTAGATTAGTATATCATCAAAAAATACTAGCTCAAGTTTTCTAAGGAAGGGTTTGAAGATGGCATGCATTAACCCTTGAAATGTAGAAGGTTCATTGGTAAGGCCAAAAGGCATGACCAAAAATTCATAATGACCCTCATGCGTTCGAAATTTTATTTTCGGAATATCTTCATCCTTCATTCCAATTTGATGATATCTCGAGCAAAGAGGAAACTTGGTAAAATAAATTTCTCCATGTAATTCTTTCAATAATTCATCAATCACAGGAATGGGAAATTTATCCTTAATAGTGAGCTTATTGATCTCCCTATAATCTGAACACATGCACCATGATCCATCCTTCTTGTGTCAATAATACTGTAGCAGAGAAAGAACTTTTTGTTGAGATTCAATAAGATGATTAGCTTAGTGAAAAGAGTCGCCTTCACTAAGTGGGCCCGCAGGGTATTTTTGGTGTAAGTCTATTTTTAGATTATGTCTATTTTTAAACATGATTATCATACTTCAGAAGTTGTAGGATGCTATTTGTGGATGTTTGATCAAGTTGGAAAAATAGATGAAATTATATTTTTAGAATATTGGGTGAAGTCTATTTATAGATCGTCAATCTAAAAATAGATGCATGTCAATTATTATTAGCTCTTAATAATAATCAGACACTAAACAACAACTTATTCTCTTGGAGCACTTAAGTTCAGTGAACATATGTGGCACATTAGTTTATTGACAGAATTACGCAATTCCCAAGGGTTTACTGGAGCTAATGCATGGAGGACTCAACTAGAACTCAAGTGGCAGAGTTATGACACAGTTGGAAGAAGTAGTTATGGAGTTGTATTTAGTTTAACTCAGTTAGACTCAGTTGAGCTAGTTGTATCTAGTCTTAATCATTGATATACTAGTGAGAGTGGAGTGAATTAATTAGTTAATTAATTCACAAATAATAACTCATTAATCAACTGAACAATACAACAGTTAACTATAGTGCATGGCAGTTTCAGTGGAGACCCAGTGGAGAGCTAGGTGAAAGGGCAAGATAGACTATCCATTGTGACTATAGTGATGCATTAATTGCATTACACACACATTGGAGTTGCCAATTAGGATTGTGCAATCAAGGCAAGGGTAATTAAAATTCATTTAGAGCTATTTTTCATCAGGGGTTGCATAGTGGAGGTGGGCTAGTAGGAGGAAAAGATCGGTGCATGGATCTACAAGATTGGTCCTGATTAGTCTATGACGATTGTATTGTACTGAGAGCTTGTGATAAGCTTTGTATGCTTTGTATGAGATTTTAATATGATCTCCATGTTACATAACATATATTTGTGGTTTTCAGCTTCAGGCTTTCCTGGTCAAAAATGGTGTTATGTGCGATTGAATATTTTTTTTTATGCTTCACATGTGTGTGCAATTATTTTTTCCACAAAATGTTAACAAGTGGAATTGATTCAATATTTTGCATAAAGTTAAATAGTGTGAGATCAGGTGAATCAAGGACATATGCATGCTTAGTGATATAATTTCTACAAGGTATTAAAGCATTATTGAATTAAGATTGCAATTGTGAAGTGAGTTTGTGCTGGTGGACAATTCGAATTTGCTACAGAAGATTCTTGGTGCAGAAATGAAGAATACATTGAAATGTCTTTCAACAGGTTGATATTGGAGTATGCCCTTGATGGGAGCTCAAATTACATAGTCTGGAAGTACAAGATGGAGGCGGTGTAGGAGGATAATGGGCTAAGGGAGTTCTTCGATAGAGATGTTCCTAAGCCGGGATCTAGCGATGTTGCATTACTTGATGCATGGAAAAAGAAGACAAAAAAGACAAGAATGATTTTGTTGGAAGGTGTTAAGGACCATATTATGTCCAGAATTCATGGGAAATCCACTCCATTCTTCATGTGGAAGCCTTTGGTGGACTTGTTCCAAAGAAGAAGTGACCATAGGAAGTTGGCGCTTAAACACAAGCTCAGAAAAATAAAAATGGAGAAAGGCGACAGTATTCCAAAATACCTCATGAAGTTTGTCCACTGCAAGGATGAACTCGGAAGTGTGGGGGTTATTGTTGATAAAGAAGACTTGGTGAGCTTGGCTCTCCTTCGGCTTTCGAAGATTTGGCATAGCTACGAAGACTCTGTCAATGAACGGGAGAAACTGTCAAGATGGGAGCGACTTTGGTCGGATCTTGTGCAGGAGGAGATAAGGCATGGTACTAGGGATGGATCTTCATTGAAGAATGAAGATGAAGAGAATTACGCTTTGGCTACCAAAGAAAGGAAATGGAAGGGGAAGAAAAATACTTCAAAATTTGGTGCTAAAGGCAAGAAGCAGGATTTGTCCAAAGTGAAGTGTTTTCACTGTCACAAACATGGAAATTTCGCCACTAAATGTCCACAAAAGAACAGGAACAAGAAATATGATGGATCTGTAGCTAGAGAGGCCTTAGCCTTGCAATTTGAGCTTGATTTCTCCTTGATCGCTTTCATCGTTTCAATCTGCATGGGATCGGTGTGGTATCTTGATAGTGGTGCGTCTTTCCATATGACGGGAGACAGAAAGTTGTTTAGTGACTTGGAGGAGAAGGACCTCCAGACGCATATAGAGATGGGAAACAATGGTCGTTACAGTGTGACTGGAATTGGGACCATTACCTTTGAGAGGGAGTCTGGTAATCCATTCTTGTTGAAGAATGTCATGGATGTTCCAAGTCTGAATAAGAACTTGGTCTCAGTTGCAATGCTGGAAGACAAAGGTTATGATGTTGTTTTCAGTGAGGGAAAAGCCTTCCTTCGACATAAAAAAATGGGTCAAACCAAGAAGATAGGGGTTCAAATTAAGAATCTCTACAAGTTGGAGGTAGATGGTTGCCCTGCAATGGTAGGCAAAGCAGAAGGAGTGGTGAGCCAGGATGAGGGCGAATTATATCACAAGATATTGGGCCATCTTCACCATGGTGCTTTGAATATTTTTAGAAAATTTCTATTGGACTTCCCAAGGGTACTCTTGCGTAGTCAGATCAGTGCAAGGGATGTACTATGGGTAAGTTTGTGAAGACCACCTTTCATGAGAAGGAGAATCATGCTTCGGTGATCCTAGAGAGAATTCACACAGACGTGTGTGGACCATTCTCAGTTTCCTCAATAGAAAAACACGGGTATTATGTGATATTTGTTGATGACTATTCTCTTAGATGCTGGATCTTCTTCATGCAGAAGAAGAGTGAAACATTCTCAAAGTTCTATGAGTTCAAGGAATTGGTGGATAAGGAGTCGGGGAAGCAAGTGAAAGCTCTACAGAGCTATAATGGTGGTGAATAAATCTCAGGCGAATTCAAAGACTTCTGTAGCAAAGAAGGAATTCGAAGAGAACTCATAGCGCCTCATAACCCACATCATAATGGGGTCGCAGAGAGAAATAACAGAACGATCGTGGGTGTTACGCGAGCGATGCTGCATGACCAAGGCCTACTGATGCACTTGTGGGCAGAAGCATGCAACACTGTGGTTTATGTGCAAAACCATTGTCTTCATAGAGTACTTGGCATGAGTACACCCGAAGAAGCTTTCATTGGTAAAAGCCGGATATTTCTCATTTGAAGATTTTTGGCTCACCTGTTTACTTTCATGTGACGAAGGACACCAGGAAGACACTGGAGCCAACTGCAGAAGTTGGGATATGTGTGGGGTACATAGAAACACCCCATAACTATCGTGTGTATTTTCGAAATAGTCGGATGACTGTTGTACGACGAGATATAAAATTCAATGAGGTGAAAGCCATGAAGTTGTCACTTGAGAGGGAACTACACTTGCATGCGGAGGAGGAACTTCTTGTTCCCAAAGATGAGCCTTTGGATGTGGATCAGCCACAGGAGGAGATTCATGGAGTGGAGGAGTCTACCTGCGAGAAATCAAACATCGTACAAGGCAAAAAGCATATTGTGTTTAGGAGACCAAGCTGAGTGTACAGTATCGGTGGGAGTCCTCACATCACAAGACAGACAGAGACAGTCACCGACCGACATATCGACATGGTTTGCGAGCAAGTGTATCATGACAGAGCCATCTTCTTTCGAAGAAGCAGTGCAGGAGCCCACATGGGTAGATGCCATGGTGGAGGAGTATGACTTCATTGTCAGAAACAGTGCTTGGGAGATTGCTCCAAGGCCGGTGGGAAAATCAGTTGTAGGATCAAGATGGATCTACAAGGTAAAGCAAGCTACTGATGGGAGTGTCAAGAAGTATAAGGCAAGATTTGTTACTCGGGGCTTCTCACAGATTGAGGGGATTAACTATGAAGCAACCTTTGCACCTGTCACACGGTATTCTTCCATACATACCATCATTGCTCTCTCAACGGAGATGGGTTGGCACATTCATCATATGGATGTGAAGACTACATTCCTTAATGGGATCATTGAGGAAGAGGTGTACATTAAGCAGCCTGAAGGATTTGAGATCTTTAGCAGTGAGTCGCATGTGTGCAGGCTCAAAAGAGCATTGTATGGGCTGAAACAAGCACCCCGTGCTTGGTACACTTAGATCGATAGCTATTTCACTGGACTTGGATTCACTACGAGTGAGGCAGATGAAAACCTATACCAGATGGTGGTTGAGGGTAAAATTTTAATCATTGTACTTTATGTTGATGATTTAATACTAACATGTGATGAGAAGTTGATACACTCATGCAAGGCAGATCTTGCAAAGGAGTTTGATATGAAGGATTTGGGCTTCCTTCATTATTTCCTTGGATTGGAAATATGGCAGCAGGAAGGTGAACTGTTTGTGTCTCAAGGAAAGTATGCCCGGGAGATATAGGAGAAGTTTCACATGCAAGGCTGCAAGCCTATCGATACTCCTCTTTGAGGAAATTGGAAGAAAGAGGATGCTACATCAGCAAAGGTAGTGGATGTCATTGTTTATCTATAGTTGGTGGGTTTGCTCATGCATTTATTCAATATAAGACTGGACATATGACATGAAGTGAACTAGATTTCACAAGCGATGGTTAAGCCTACCAAGCTCTTTTTCAAGGTAGGAAAGCATTTTTTAAGATATCTCAGGGGCACATATGAGTATGGTTTATGCTACAGACAAATGGATGAGGTCAAGTTTCATGGCTTCATGGATGCAGATTGGGTCGGAAGCCCAAAAGACAGAAAGATCACATCAAGGGGGATTTTCAGTATTAGATCTACGACAGTTTCTTGGTATAGAAAGAAACAAAGATCCGCGGTACTCAGTTCAACGGAAGCAGAATACATGGCAGCAAGTGAAGCTACATGTGAGGCTATCTGGATGAGGAAGATCCTGGTTGGTTTGTTCGGTTCACATTTAGATCCCACAGTGATTCATTGTGATAATCAGAGTTTCATTAAACTCTCGGTTAATCCTATGTTTCATGATAGATCTAGACATATTGATATCTGGTATCATCATATCAGAGATTGTGTGTAGTGGAAGATCATGTTGCTTCAGTACATTCCTACGGAGGATCAAGATGCAGAAATTCTGATGTAGGCGCTCACTAGGAGAAAATTCGAATACCATAGAGGCAGGATCGGGGTGAAGGATAATCCCTATCTTTTTGTGAGGGAGTGTTGAGATTCAACAAGATGATGACCTTAGTGAAAAGAGTCTCCTTCACTAAGTGGGCCCGCAGGCTATTTTTTGTGCAAGTCTATTTTTAGACATGATGATCATATTTCAGAAGTTGCAGGATGCTATTTGTGGATGGTTGATCAAGTTGGAAAAATAGATGAAATTATATTTTTATAATATTGGGCGAAGTCTATTTATAGATCATTAATCTAAAAATAGATGCATGTAGATTATTATTAGCTCTTAATAATAATCAGACACTAAACAACAACTTATTCTCTTGGAGCACTTCAGTTCAATGCACAGATGTGTCACATCGCTAACTGAGGGAATTACGCAATTCCCATGGGTTTACTGGAGCTATTGCATGGAGGACTCAGTTATAACTCAAGTGGAAGAGTTATTACATAGTTGTAAGAAGTAGTTATGGAGTTGTATTCAGTATAAGTTAGTTAGACTCAGTTGAGCTAGTTGTATCTAGTCTAAGTGATTGATACACTAGTGAGAGTGGAGTGAATTAATTAATTCACAAATAATAACTCATTAATCAACTGAAAAGTACAGTATTTAACTACAGTGCATGGCAGTTTCAGTGGAGACCCAGTGGAGAGGTAGGTGAAAGGGCAAGATAGACTATCTGTTGTGACTATAGTGATGCATTGATTGCATCACACACACATTGGAGTTAACAATGAGCATTGCGCAGTCAATGCAATGGTAATTCAAATTCATTCAAAGCTATTCTTCAGCAGGGATTGCACAGTGGAGGCAGGCTAGCAGGAGGCAAAGATCGATGGATGGATTTGCAAGATTGGTCCTGATTATTGTATGACGATTATATTGTACTGAGAGCTTGTGATAAGCTTTCTATGATTTTTATGAGATTCTCATATGATCTCCATGTTACATAACATATAGTTGATGTTTTAAACTTCAGGCTTTCCCAGTTAAAAATTGTGTTATGTGCGATTGAATATTTTTTTTTATGCTTCACATGTGTGTGCAATTAATTTTTCCGCAAAAGATTAACAAGTGGAATTGATTTAGTATTTTTCATAAAGTTAAATAGTGTGAGATCAAGTGAATGAAGGACATAGACATGCTTAGTGCATATAATTTCTACACTTTTACTGGGTTGAATTATACTAGCCTCTAACATTTCTGCAATCATACGTTCAATTTTGCTCTTTTGGACATAAGGATATCTGTAAGGCCTAATGTCTGGATGGACACTCCCTAGAATCAAATGAATAGCATGATCATGATCAAGAATAGGTGGGATTACTTTGGGATTTTCAAACACCTTGGAATTATTTTCTAAGACTTTTTGGAGATTTGGAGAAATAGATGATTTTGATGTTGGAACTTCTAGTGAGCATAATTGTGCAATTACGCCTCGTTATTCTTTCTTCAGAATATTTTTCATGACATTAGAGGTGATTATATTTCACAGCTTCCCTACGATACCCCATAATTTGACTTCTTTTCCTTCCGGAAAAAAAATCAAGAAAATTTCTTGAAAATTAAAAGCTACCATCCCCAAATATTGTAACCATTTTACTCCTAATCCAACATAAACACCTTCCATTGGAATAGAAAGCATCGGAATATTTAATACATATTCCCCCATGGTTAGCTTGATATTATGGATTTTCCAGAGCAATTTTTAGATCCTTCATTTCCAACCATCACTTGACATTTTGGTGCTGGGTATAAGAAACAATTCAATTCCTTGGCTACCTTACAATGAATAAAATTATTGGTACTACCTGAATCAATCAAAACTATTACCCTTTTCTTCTTGATATGTCCTTCTATATTGAGAGTTTGAGGAGTGGTAATTCCTTCCAATGCATCACATGATATGGTTAGACTCATTCCTTCTTCTTATAGGGTTGGTTATTGGTGTATATCCCCTTCTTTTGAAGCTTCTTGTTCATTTTCTTCGTCGTCTTCACAATCTATGTAAAATGATTTCTTCTCAGCACACTTATGACCTTTAGTGTATTTTCTATCACAATTGTAGAAAATCCCTTTTTTTATTTTTTCTTCCAATTGTTGTGATGTAAACCTTGTAGGTTTTGGAAGTCTAGGAGTAACAACACTTCCATCTTTATAGATGTGAGTGGTAGGCTTCCTTGCCACCATAATTTGACAGTCAAATTTTCTTGCCAACCTGAATGCCTTCTCCAATGAATAAGGTTCCCAAACGCGAACCTCATGTTGGATGTTATCCTTTAAAGTTCCTATGAAGACATCAATATTGTGCTCCTATGGAATATCAATTACCCTTGTATTCAATTTTTGGAAGTCCTCAATGTGCTCCACCACTAAACCCTTTTGTTTGAGATTGATCAGTTGGCTAAAGAATGTGTTTCTCTTTGTGTCCCCATGATGTGCTACCATTTACTCCATGAAAATTGATTAAGTGAAAAAAAAATTACGGGAGAAAAGCCATCAATACCATACAAATGTATTTTATTCTAAATGTAAAGTTGCAATGCGTACCTTTTGTGTGTTTTGCACATTATTGAGATCAAAATATTGCTCCATCTACAGTATCCATGTTACGGGATCCTTGCCATCAAACTTCTTCATATCCATCTTTGGAATATGGCGATTCTTCCATCAAACATTAGAGTTTATGAAATCACGATTAACATTAATTTTCTTTTCATCATGAGTTTCCTTTATTATCTTTTCGCCATTAGGAAACATTTCTTGTATCAACTTTGTCAAACTTTCCATGTTTGCATTTTGATAATTCTTCATGTTTTCCATGTTGTCTTTCATTTTTTCATTGATATTAGCTTCCATGTCATCCATATTAGCTTCCATGACATCCATCTTAGCTTCCATGCCTTTCTTCAAACCATCCATCTTAGCTTCCACACCTTTCTTCAAAACTTCCATTTCATTTTCTATTGCTCTCTGTGAGAGTGAAATTTGGGCACTTGCTCTTGTAATTTTGATAGGAAATTTTGATGTTCTTTGTATTCATGAGTTATATAAGAGCCTTATGAAGGCTTAATTGGTGTTGAACTATTTTTATGAGGCATTTTGGACCGCTTCTATAGAGAAAACTTTTACGGCATTCCACGTGCCATTGTTTCCTCCTTTGGCTCTAAAATTGATACACATGAAACTAAGATCCATGTACTTGTGGCCATGTTTTACAGAACTCCAATTCAATGCTTAGAGAGAGTGTTATGACTATTTTCCCATGGTCACCTCTTTGAGATGGAATTCGAGATCCCGGAAAAACCTTAAATTCCAAATACCATATCTCAGAAAATGTTGCAAACCAAGATCTGAAATTTTTGCACGATGTTCCTTGCGATTGTGGTTTCGATTTGTAAAAATTTCAGCGTATGAACCGTTGTACAAAAAACTTGATAGCAAAAATACCACGATGACCTTTTTAGGTTAAATTAGGGAGCCTGAAAACCCCTAGCTCCCATAGATCATATATCTGAAACTGTTTTGAACCAAGATCTAAAATTTTTACACAATGTTCCTGAGGATTTTTTCTTCACTTTGTAAAAATTTCAGCTTCTTAAACTTCGTAGAAAAACATTTATAGCGAAAATTCGACGATGACCTATTTGGAGAAGCAAAACCCTAGAATCCAAATCATTGATAAAAAATGTTATGAGACTAGCTCCAAAAATAGAAGAAAAGAGAGATCAATGCGTTAGAAATAAGCCACTTCAAGGGAGAAACCTCATTTACATTACATAAATGAACAATTCTCGGATGATAAAAATGAAAAAATATCCTTCTATATATGTGAGTCAATGCAGTGACAATATAATCCTAGACGACCTAACAATAATAATATAAGGGCACAATAATAAAAATATTGGGGTTAAAGAGGCCAAAAATAACAATAAGGGGGTTACACTAACAACAATAAGGGACTACACTACTAATATAGGTACCTAACACATACTCTTACCCTAATGGATAAGCATGTGATATAATCAATAAATCCCTCTTATGCTTCACTTTAGTCATAGTTACTGAGAATCAACCTTGCTCTATTTAACAAAGTGGTAGATATCGTTTCACATGATGCCATGTGTATCTAGGGGTTAAGTGCCTTCAGTAGAATCTTAACTACTAAACTTAGCTTAATGAAGGTATTCAAGTGACTTAGAGATATTCTCTATACATCGCATCCATAAAATATTGATTAATCTCCTTGAATGAACGTTAAAGGTTTAAAATTTTCAAGGATAATATGTTAAATAGTATTATATCCACACAGAGATAATTCTATAGATATAAGGTGGATGTATAAAACCAATATTGTGGGTTTTAACAGGTTAATATCTTAAGAATAGAAAATTCCTAGACATGATAATCTAACTTTCTTGGTGTATATATTGGCCATGCCCTTATTAATGAGAAGACACACAACGATAATGATACTAATGCTGACATGATGTCATTTCCTCTGTAAGGACATCATGTTTGATTTCTAGGAGACTTAAGGAGTAGTGTTGAACGCTCCATGAATTTTATGTAATATGAATTATGAATGTCAGCATCCAATTGTATGGCTACACATGCATAAAGTGACAACAATCTTTTGGAAATGTATAATACAAGGCTAAATCTTATGTGAATGGGTAAGCTTGTTTTTTTTATAAAGTTTCATAATAGGAGATAGCTATGTTGGTTGCAATAGTAGCATGAGAATTCCTAAAAAGGAAATGTAGTATTCTAGGATGAATTATCAAGACAATGTGGGACACTCAAGTTTTTTGTATATGTCCAATAAAAATAGATGGTGGGAATAGCGACACATGTTAAAATCCTGGGAGCTTGGTTGTAATAAATCATAGGGATAAGATAAGGAAATTTTCCTTAATGTTTAATATATATATATATATATATATATGATTATAGTAAGTATACCTGTTGGGGAGGAAAATTGAATAAATTCTACAAAGAGGACCCATGGTTTGCGCTCAAATGAAAACAGAAAAGTAGTTCAAGATGGGAATAAAAAAGCTTACTTGTACAAGTTGACAATAATATAACTTCCTTGAAGATATCATGAATAGAAGTTTATCTTAAACCTCTATCTATATGTAACATTTGGAATTAAACTGAAATCATAGTAATGCTACCCAATATGACAATACTCTAGTTGCAATATATCATAAAAGGAAAATGGGTTCTTGAAGATTCAAAAAAAAAATGGCACTCTCATGAACTAGAATTGCAATGGAACCAAATTATGGAGCCGTTAGCAATTTTCATAAGCATTAGGTATGTGAAAATAATTAAAATTGTTCATGATAAGCTATAGATTGTTAACCCTTGTAAGGTTGCGATGCATACTAATGACCCTTGCGAGATACATAAATAATAATTAATGCTGCTTGTAATGAAAATTGAAAGGATTATATATAGATACACATGTTTCTTACATAATGATTGATGGAAACTAACAACAACTTTGGTGATTGTGGTTGTAGGATGAACCCGACGAAGAGTCCCTAATCGAATCTTCATGTGTTAAATGTTCGTGCATCCTTAATTGGATAAAATCATGCAGTGATATAATTACAACCAAGATTATGATGACGAGAATTGCATGTGGAAAGAAAATCCCTACAAGTTTGAATGCCAGGAAACACCAAGGACAGTGTTTCACCAGAGGGGGGGAATATGTAACACCCCCAATAAATAGGTAAACCATGTAGTTACTTGGTAGATTTACTTGGCAGGCTATGGACTAATGTTAAAAAGGTCAAAGGTGAACATGAATTTTTTAATTCTATTAATAAAAATAATTTAATAGTAAGCCATAAAATCATAGGAAAGGTAATTTTGTAGTAAATTTTATATTTTAGAATAGTTGAAGACAATTATAGGCAGAGGAAGTTTCCTGCCTTAACTCCTTTCCTTAGAGATAAAATATCTTATATGGGAAGAAGGAAAGGGGGGGGAGAGCGGAATTACTTGAAAAATACGGAAGAGAAGACAATATAAGAGAACCCCTATTACAGGATGTTGTAGAGGGAGGGAGGATGCTACCAGGATACAATGTTCCTGAGTTGGTTGGCAAGTCGAACCTTATTTGAAGCACAAGTGCTCAGTGCCCTAGATTGTAGCTGGTTGGGACTAGGTGGTCTTGGTCAAACCTGTTAGGGTTTTGTTGTAGGGAAAACTAAACACCCTCCATTTTTGAACTATTTAATTCCAATAATGGGGACCCTCTCTATTAATTTTTGGCTAAACAGCTTTTAAGATTTTCATTAAGTTAGTTGTCCTACAATTTTTCCATTTTTTTTATTTTCAGTGGATTTCCATTCTAAACGTTTCATCGAATTCGATTCTTAAGAAGCTTTCCATCGATATTTATTTCACCTCATTTGGTCAACTAGTTTGTAAATGACACCCCTTTGAAGTTTGATCATTTTCTCACGTAGACTAAAAAATGTAAAAAAATGTATAAAATTTTAATTTTTGTACTTAATTAAGGTCAATAGTCATTCATTGTAAATATAAAATCATAGTTATCTTTTACTATTTTTTTCATTTTTTTCACTAACGGTCCTAAAAAAATGACCCAAATAAATTGTATGATAGTTTAAAAATGTGTTTTGGGATCTCAATAATTTTCTCCAGTTTATTGTTTTAAAACAAATTTCCACACCCATAGTCTCAAAATTACAAACTGGTTGTAGTTCAATTTGTAGAATTGTTAATCCCACATGAGAAACACTTCTCATCACATCCTCCCTTCCAAAATCCTAATAAAAATTTCAAAACAAATTTACAATGTGATATATTACATATCACATATCACAAATTTCATTGATCGCTCATTAAATAAGTTTCGATTTGTGATTTGAGATTTATTTTTATCAATGTGTTAAAATTTCTTAACGTATGTTTTTTTGTTCAAACTCCTTATGACTCTAGAACTCCTCTACATCATCCTTACCTCACCCTCCTTATCCTTCCACCTCACTATTCCACTTGCCTTCCTTATCACTCCATCCTCTCTTCACTAACTCCTCCACTCGCACTCCTCACCTCCATTTAATGCATCCTCACATGATTTTCGCTTATGGATTTTGTTTCAACTTTTGGATTAATGTGATTTTATAAATATATATTATATTATATAATATTATATGTATGTTATATTTGAATTATAATATTTTTTATTATAATTCTAATGCAATTTAAATTATAGTATTAATATAATATAATAATATTTTAATTAACCATTAAATCATTTTTTAATTAGTTTAATTCTGTTTACAAATAATTTCTTATTAATTAATATTAATGATGTAATTAGCATTAATTAATAGATAATAGTAATTTGATTTAGGATTAGAATGTAATTAGAATTCTCCTCATTTTGACTCATCAAATATGGAGACTCATAAGTTGAGTTTTATTTTTCCAATTGAGACTTAGGATGAATCATTGGATAGATAAAACCAAGGATATTATTTATAAAGTGGTTTTAAAACAATGCATGATCATTTAATAGATCTAAAATTTCACAAAAGATAAAGCTCTGAATTTTTAAACAAAATCAATTATCTGAGTTATATTTTTTTCTTTCTCATTTTCCCACAACTTATTCTAGGTGCAAAACAATTCATCTATGTTCCCCTTGACCAATTAAATCTTCATAGACATCAATAGAAAGCTTAGATTTATTTTATTTTAATTATGTAATTAAGTTTTGATTGAATATGTTCTAATTCCATATTTAACATTTTTATTTCAATTTCAATTTTAAATAAATTATTGATTGGTTCTTGCATAGAAACAATTTGAAGAGATGAGAATAAAAGGATTTCAATAAATTAAAATGATCCATAAGTTGAAGAATATGATTTTGGGTCAATGAAAATTGATTGAGCAGAATCACTCTTCAACAACAGTCTATTGAGGAATTATTTTGTAAATATTATAAATAGCATATTGTAGAATGTAAAATGGGGCTTCTCTTCTCTGTAATTCATTTATTCCTAAAAGCACTATTGTAATGAGGATTTAGATTAGTAGGTGAGAGGAGATAAAATCTCATATCTGAGGGATTAGTGAGGTTTTTGTTTTTTCATTTTGCATTATGTATGGTGGGAAAAGCTTGCACTACTACAACTCTTGTTTTAAAAGAAGAAGTTCAAAGCATTGTAAAGGACTACTGGAGACCAGAGCGAGAGAAATAGATTCAATAAATTGGTATTTATAGTACTATTGTTTTAAATAATGGTTTCATTTTATGATAATAGGAATGTGTCATTTTATTTATAGTTGTTCACTATTGTGAGTGTGAGTAATTTGCCTAAATTAAAGGTTATTATTTATCTCTACTCTTATGAGTTAATTATGACTTATAACTAACTATTTACTTAGAAATATGCCTTTTAATAATTATTTAACAAATAGTAATATTCTGTGAACTATTTCCTTACATTATTGTTTAATCATTTGAATTACTAATTTAACAATCAATATCATTTTGCGAACTCCTTCTTAAATGTTGTTGATTGATTATCTCAGTTAAGAGGTCTCTGATTTTTTTTTTTTTTTGCATTCATAATGTCAGTAAATTGAACTACTTTTTTAGCTTGATATTCATTATAAGCCAGACATATTTAGATCCCAATGATTTAAATATATTGCTCTTAGTTGGAGTAGATCTATATATGCCTAATTGAGATATGATTAGTATATTTTTCCTTTTTCTTGCATTTTAGAATAATTTTTCATTTAGATTTAATTTTTCATTCCTATAAGTCCTCTTCCCAACGATGAAAATTTTAGTTGTGTCTTAGCGGAGCCCTATATAAGCTTAAGGATCACTTTCTTACGTAATCAACAAGAGGGTTGATATGATTTCTCTTCTCCATTGATAGACCAAAGTCATATTTTAAGCCATTGGAGATGGAGAGAAGGTAATTGTACCTATTTTAACCAATCAGAACCACCATCCCAAATGGAGAAGGAGTCGCTTTAAGGTTCGGACTGAGTGGTCTCCCTCATGATGTTATAGGGAGACATTTTTGGCCCTAGAAGGAGGGCATCAGACTTGTTGTCCTTAGGATTTTTTATTTTTTAAAGTTTTATTTTAAATTTTTGTTAAACTTCAATTTGGGGTTGTATTTATCAACGTGGATCTACCAATATTCCACCAGAAATAGTAAGACACTTGTCTAAGGAAAATTTTAGTGGTAAAAGGAATAGTTTTTCATTTAATCATGCTTTAAAATTCATTCAAAAAATTTCAAATTCTACTTTTCATGATATTGAAGGAGGCATTTTATGTAGGATTTTGACTCTTACATTCTTGGAAAAATCCAAAAGCTTGTGTCAATCACATCCAGTTGCCTCAATTCATAGTTGGGATCAATTTACAATGTTTCTTTGTCAATTTGATGGTTATTTCTATAAACATGTATGTGATGATTTTGAAGATTTACGAAGATTCGAAAATGAATCTTTTATCGATTTTTCATTTGATTTCGTTTAAATTGCTTAAAATTTAAAATTGGTATTATTAATCATTCTAATTGCATTATTCTTTCCAATCCCCTTGAAAATGAAAACATTTCAAATCAATCCCAATTGTGTTGTAACACTAGTTGTATCAATTCTTATTTAATTTTACTATTGTTCCTTCATTTATTTTATTTTATTTTAGATTTGTTTTATGTACTCAATTTTTGATTTTTAGATACTTTGTACTAGCATATTGAGAAACTCAGTATTGAACACTAAATTGAAGCATTCCCTATATGGGTGAATGGAGATTTAATTATAATAATGAACATCAAAAGCTACCTCTCATCCAATTCTAACTGATGTTCATTTCTTATCAACTACTTCTTTGTTATCAAAAGCAGTGCCATCAAGAGAGTGTATTTTCAAAATATGACCAACAATATAGTTCAATTAATAATCTTCCTTTGTATATAATAAATTTCCATCAATTTTTCATTGACTCATTTGAAAGACATTTCGAGAGTTTTCTTTCATGGAATATCGTTAATAATTTAACACTTGAATATAACACTAAAAAAATCATGCAGACCATTGTATCTAAAATTTATTATCCACAATTTGGCCTGGCATCTCTTCTTTTGAACATATTTCAATCATTAGTGGAAATCCATCCAGATTTCTATGATCCAATTGAAATTCAACTGGAAATGACATTTCAAGAGAAGGTGATTGTAAATAAGTTTCTTCATGTAAATATGTTAGCAATAAATGTACATTCTTCTTTCAGATTTAGTTTTATTAGTTTAATTATATTTATATTTTTCTTTTTAATTTTTAATCTATACATAAATTCAAGAATTAAAATAGGAGAGTGGTTACATTGGAAGTATGATTATACCTAGTCATGTTTCCTTCATTAAGTTAGAAATAGGAGTACATTAATTTATATTATATTTATTTTTTGTTTGCACTTATTTCTTTATTTCAGATTTTTAAATAAGAAAATAATGAATCCAAGTCCTTCTTGACATCCCCTTTCATTTTTGGGAAAAGCAGCTTTGAACATTTTATAGGCTCTTGAATAGACAGATCATACATATTTATGAAGCCCTTAATTGTCTTTTTTTTCAAGAATTCATCACATTGATCATATATACGAAGAAATTCCAAGAATTTTCTACAACTTGACAATTTTTTATTCTCAAGTATTTCTGAAAAGAGATCGTTTTCACCACACTTGTCTTCAGATGTAAATTTGAGGTCGATGCAATTTGAAAATTCATTATTTAACATTTTTTGATTAAATAAGTATGTGATGTTTAACATATGAAAATTTCAAGAAAATTTGGAAGAACTTGAAAATTAATGAGATAAACTTACAATCAGAATTCTCCTAGGTATATGTTTACAATTTCTTTGTCATCTATTGTTAGTTTTAGTTGTTCAAAGTTTATTTATTATTTATGTTTTTTTCCTTTTGCAGGTATTCATTGACTTGATTATGGGGACCTCAGATAAGAAAGCATCCAATCCCTTTCAAATCTGGAACATGTTCATGGAAGTATTATTTGTCGTTCATCAAAATTTGAGTATTTATTATTTTTTTTTTCATTCACTAAAGCCCCAATATGCGTTTAAAACAATATCGGAAGATTCATATCAGAGTATTCTAATATCATAAATTCTCATCATTTGAAAACTTTGATAAAATGAGTATTATCGAATCCAATATTTCTGATAATTTTAAAAAAGGTGCTTTCTATTAAAAGGCGAAAGTGAGTTAAGCACTTCTTTGTGAATATGATAACTACTCAATTTATATTTCCCATATTAGAGTTTTAGATGGGAACCTCATCGCGATCAGTTGATCAACGATATTTCAAATGTCAGAACATTTTATATAAGCATCAATAAAAAATTGTGATAACTACATATCTCCGATATCTCGAATCATCAATTTCCGATATATGACTTCACCAATATTGCAATGTCCATACAACCCTAGACCCGATATGACATTTAAATCCAATATTCTAATATATCGCATCCTTTCATAAATCATAATTCTGGTTATGACATATGTTTGAAATTTCGGATATCCTGGATCCAATATGAAATTAAATCCAAATAATAAAACTATCAGGTTTGTTCTTCATTGTGCATCTATGTATCAACCATGTTACTTCCCGTACTAAAATATTTTGATCATCGATATTTTAAAAATCCATAGTTGGTCCCACTAATGAGCCATATCATCTACCACATTTCTACTATAGCAATAATAATATCAATGTTTCCTTTTATTAACATCTCCAATCTCATGATATGATTATTCTCCGATATCACCATCGTTCCATTGCAATTTCCCATCGCATATGCTCATATTGCAAATTTTCTATCACAACACTTATATTTCATCATGAAACTCAAATGATGCATTTTCTTAAGATCATGTTATGCGATAAACTCCAATATATGCCTCTATGCCATTTTCTTTTAACTATTATAAAAAACTTGATCACATATCGATAAAGGTGGAAGTTGCACCTTTTAAGTTATGCATGGAAAAGAAATGTGTGATGCAAAACATTCAACGGGGAAATGACCTATATGAAAGACCATGTGAATGCACTTTTTCATATTCTTCCTCTCATTGGTCTAGCTCGAATTAAATGCTTATGCTCGCCATTGCTATAAATTCCTACAAACCAAGGAAATTTCACATAAAACCACTTGCAATGAATGATCTTATCCATGAGTTTATCTATGCCTATTTCGAATCTTAAAATTTTTCAAAATGATTTGAATCATTGCATCCCACTAGCCAAATTTTTTTCTCTCTTAGTTATATTAATTTCTATCGAAGGGAGTCAGAAAATTTAATTAATGGATTCCGGAATCTCGATCCTCTACTTTTGATTTTTCCAATATTTTTCCTCAGAATTAATGGCTTATCATATTATTGGGTTTGTATTATATGAGGAATATTTAAAATGAATACAAAATATTTACCTCTCTGATATTTACATTTCATTTTCTGATACTATCATGTCCATTATATTTAGCAAAGAAAATTACACCTATTTCACCATTTTCGCTAGAAGTTTGTGGTCACAGAGTTTTATAAGATTGATTTCAGCTTCAAAAAAGGTTTTCGAGATATTTAACACTTGATTTATTCTCTTATTTATTAAGTCTCAAATTCCTTTCCAAAATCTTATTTTACAGGCAAATGTAAGTACTTTTGCAATCATTTTGCAAAACTTTGAATTATCCCATTATTGGGATGAAAGTCATTACAACTATTTTATAGAATCTTATGCAATATTTACCTCTGATCTAAGAATGCTTGATCTTTTAGAAATATTTTTTCTACATTATACATTTATCAAACATTTATTATCGTACATGATTAATATCATATGTTTTTTTTCTAAAAGTTACACAATATCTTTTGTTCCAAGATATTTATTCCCTTTATTATTTTAAACATCCAGTGTTCTTGTGCCAGAGAAAAAATTTAAGTAAAGTTCTGAAAAAAAAAATCGTCGGAACCATATGAAGCAAGGTGTTTCATTAGAGTTTTTCCTATTAATATTCTTTTTTTAACTTGAGCTCTTACCTTTTGCTTTTATCCTCTGAGAATTTCATAATTTTAGAATATCAGGTTAATAATCTTGTAAGGTCTCTCATCATTACATTCTAATATTTCACTATGTATACATGAAGCATTATGTAATTACCTTTTAATATATATACTACTTTCATGTTATAATGGTGGTCCAAATCTTGGATGTGTTTCAATCATAATTTTGTCAAATCCAAGTATTCATTCATAGGGATGATTTTCTGACTAAAGGGATATACATTCTTCATGGTGTATGTACATCAACTTCTTTCACTCTTCTCTATAGTCTTCTTCACTAATAAGGAGTTTAGAACAAGTAAAGGTAATGTGCCAATGATTAATTTATATTTAAATTATCTTTTATTTTGATATATCACTCCATACTTATCATAAAAACGTTAAATTCCTCTTCATATACATAAGTGCTACAGTTTTGGAATTTTGAATCAACTTCAATATAATGGGGTTGATATAAATTCAGAATGGAAAAATAAAAGAGAACTTTCATCATTGTGATTCATTAAGAAGCATATACTCATTCTCATTTCTGATGGATTTTGTTTATTTATGATTCCTTGAACATGAAACATTATTTTTTTTATTTTACTGTTGGCTTTCGTTTAGATTTAATAAATGGTGATGTTGGGTTAATAAGATTTCAGTTAATTCAACTTCTTCATGATTTTAGTCCTAATTAAAGAAATAAGTTAGCTAGTATGGGAGAAGATAATCTCTTAGCTAAGATTAAATGCAATTTTCCAATGGTAAGTTTCACGTGCCCACCTTCATTTATTTACTCTTGGTTTCAATTTTTCTTTTAGTTTTTACTGATCTTGAGCTCTATTTTTACAAGTCTTCATGAACGTTTAGAATCTCTACCAGATCAGTTTTAAAGTCCATTCTCTTTTGTTCAGTTTGATTTGAGATTCTTAAGAGATACATTAATTATACCTATCGAATCAGTTAAATTCGAGAATTTTTGGACCTTTATTTTGTTTCTTTAAGCACTGATTATATTAGAAAATCATTAAGATTATTTTATGTAAGTTTTGTATTGAAGAAGGAAAATTTTCAGCAGACAGAGACCTTTTAATTTACGATGAATTTTACCTCATAACTTCTATTACCTCTCCATTTTAAGAGCCTCATTTATTATAACTGCAAGATAAAGAAAAAAATTTCTCAACATAGGAAGGAACGTACATACTCTTATTTTCTTTTATATATTTTTTTGATACATTTTTATAAGTAGTATTGTTGGAGTTTATCTTTTAATTTTGGATTTTTCTTTTACCTTTTGCCTTCTTTATTTTTATTTTTGTTTGTTGATTTATTTTATTATTTTAGTTTAGGAATTATTTTCCTTTTTCTTTTGGTTTGTTTTAATTTCGGTGGCTTTGCCATGATTTATGTGAAAGGTATTTTCTCACTTAAAATTTATTAACATAAATAAGAAATCTCTCAACTCTATATATTTTTAGTGAATTCCATTTATCATTAAAGGGATATCGTTCTGGAATCATATAACCATCTTGATTTAAATATTTTTCATGGAGGAAAACACATCCTTTATAAGTGATTGAGTTTACTTTCTGAAAAAAAAAAAATTCATTTGAGTTTAACACAATGAATCCCTGCCACCCCTCCACATAAAAGCCTCTAATGGATAGTTGCACAGAAGGAAGTTGGAGTCAACATTATGAAACTATTATGTCCATTAACCAGAAGTATCTATTACCATCCCATCTCCTTAAATCAAACCATTATAAACTAGAAGACTGAAAATGCGTTTATCAAAAGAGTGATTAAAATATGAAGCATGGGAAATACAAGTAAACTTGTCTAGACTATGAACGCTCGCTAGCAACACAACTAGGCTTGTATGGCAAAAAATAAAACTTTGTCAGGGTAGGGTTCAAGCTCGCTGGCAGCGAAGCATTATTAGAGACCACTCATAAAAATGGATATATGTTTTATCAAAAAACTTCTATCTATACCTTCTTATATCTTTCATACAATTTAACCTTAAAATAAATTTTCCCAAATTTGGATTCATCACTTTTACTCAAGTCTATTTTAACTACTTATCTATGCAAACTCATATTTCTTAATCTATTTATGTGGCACCTACCGAAATGTTTTGTTGTTAGATGATTTCATAAAATCAATTATTTTTAACCTTTTGATAAATTATAGTTCATTATATTCAATCATAAATAATTGGTCCTTCTCACGTGTGTTTCCATTGTTGTAGGGAAAACTCAACACCCCCCATTTTTTAATTATTTACTTCAAATAATGGGGACCCTATCTATTAATTTTTGGTTAAACACCTTTTAAAAATTTTCATTAATTTAATTGTCATACAATTTTTCCATTTTTCATTTCCATCAGATTTCCATTGTGATCATTTCACTGAATTTGATTTTTAGCAAGATTTCCACCAATACTTGTTTCGCCTGATTTGGTCAACTGATTTGCAAATGGCACCCATTTGAGGTTTGATCATTTCTCGTGTGGACTAAAAAATGTAAATAAATGTATAATATTTAAATTTTTGTAAATATTAACTCTTATTTAATTTTTACTAAAATTTTTCGTTTTTTCATTAATGATCCTACAAAATGACCCAACTGAATTGTACGACAATTGAAAAACACATTTTTAGGATCTCTGTAATTTTCTACAATTTATTGCTTCAAAACAAATTAACAAACTAGAATCTCAAAATTACAAAATGGATATAGTTCAATTTATAGAATTGCTAATCCCACATGGCCCCATTTATCATCACATCCTCCCTTTAAAAATTGAGAAATGAAATTGCACTGCAATATTGTGATGTGACATATCCCAAATGCCATGACCACTAAATAAAAAAATTTAAATTTGTCATTTGGTTTTATGAAATGTATTAAAATTCTTTTCGGTCAAACTCCTTATCACTCCCCACCTCCTCTCCCTCATCCTTACCTCACCCTCCTTATCCGTACGCCTCACTATTCCGCTCACCCTCCTTATCACTCCATCCTCTCATCACTTACTCCTCCCCTCACACTCCTCACCTCTATCTAATACATCCTCACATGATTTTCGTTTATGGATTTTGTTTTTAAGTTTTGGATTAATGTGTTTCTATAAATATATATTATATTATATAATATTAAATGTATATTATATTTTAATTATAATAGTTTTTATTATAATTCTAATATAATATAAATTATAATATTAATATAATATAGCAATATTTTAATTAATTAGTTTAATTATGTTTATAATTAATTTTTTTATTAATTAAAATTAATAATGTAATTACAATTAATTATCATTGATTATTAGATAATTTTAATTTAATTTAGTATTATAATTTAATTTAAAATGTCCATGAAGCCTTGGATGGCTCATTGGATACATAAAACCATCGAGATTATTTCTAAGGTTGATGAAAAACTATATTTTATCATTTAATGGATATAAAATTCAGGATAATATCAAGCTCCAAATTTTTAAACAAAAACATTTTTCTGAGTTTTATTTTTTGCATTCTCATTTTCCCGCAACGTATTCTATGCGAAGATCCATTCATGTATGTTCCCCTTAACCAACTAAAGCTTTAGAGGCATAAATAGAAAACTCAAATTTATTTTATTTTTATTATCTAATTAAGTTTTGGTTGAATATATTTTATTTCCACATTTAGCATTTTGATTTCAATTTGCATTTTAATTAAATTATTAATTGGTTCTTGAAGAGAAACGGTTTGAAGAGATGATTATAAAATGATTTCAATCAATTAAAATGCTCCAACAATTGAAGAATATGTCTTTGGGCCAATGAAAATTGATTGAGCAGAACCACTCTTCAAGAACTTTTTATTGAGAAATTATTTTGTAAATATTATAAATAACGAATTTTAGAATGTAATAGGGAGCTTATCTATTCTGCAATTCTGTAATTCTTGAAACAACTATTGTAATCAAGATTTAGAGTTGTAGGTGAGAGGATATAAAATCTCATATTTCAGAGATTATTGAGGTTTTTTATTTTTTATTTTGAATAATGTATGATTGGTAGAGCTTGCACTACTGCAGCTTTTGTTTTAAAAGTAGAAGTTCAAAGCATTGTAAAGGACTATTGGAGACGAGCGAGAAAAGCAGAAGTATTTATAATATTGTTGTTTTAAATATTGATTTCATTTTATGATAGCATAAATGTGTAAATTTATTTATATTTTTGCACTATTGTTAGTATGAGTAATTTGCCCAAATTATATGTTATTATTTATCTCTAATCTTATGAGTTGAATTCTGATTTCTAGGTAATCATTTATTTAGTAATTTTCCGTTTAATAATGATTTATATTCTCTAAACTATTTCCTTATATTTTTTTTAATCATTCAAATTACTAATTTAACAATCAATATCATTTTGTGAATTGCTTCCTAAATGTTGTAGATTGATTATCGAAGTTAAGAGGCATCTGAATATAATGTTTTTTGACATTCATAATGTTAGTTGAATTGAACTACTATGTTAGCTTCATATTCATTATAAGAAAGACATATTTAGATCCCGACCATTTAAATATCTTGGTGTTAGATCTATATCTGTCAATTTTTTATAGGAAATTAGTATATTTTTCCTCTTGCTTGCATTTTAGAATAATTTTGCATTTATATTTAATTCTACATTCCTAGAATTCTTCTTCCCAAAGAGGAAAATTTTAGTTGTGGCTTGGTTGAGCCCCAGATTAGCTTAAGGATCATTTTCTTGCCTCATCAGCAACAATGTATCTTCTCCATTAATAGACGAAAGTCATATTTTAAGCCATTAGAGATAAAGAAAAAGTAACTAGACCTAATTTAACAAGTCAGAACCACCATCCCAAATGGAAAAGGAGGTGCTTTAAGAGCTGGATTGGGTGGTCTCCTTTATAATATTGTAGTGACACATTTTTTTCCCTTCAATAGGTTCCTCGTCTGAAAATGCTCTGAGTATGAAATGGGCTTGGGGGCACGTCAGGGTTCAGTAGAAGCACTAATTCTCATAGGCTGGGAGGAGCATTTTAAGCCATATGGATTTTGTGGCCGACTGACTTAAGTGGAATGAAAAAACATAAATAAGTGGGATTCACAATTTTGGAATATTACTGACTTTCTTTAAGGTTTCTATATGTTTTTTTGTACTATTGTCAGGTGATACATTTTGAAATGTAATAATGTGTTACTCTATGTTTTAAGTTCACAAAAGTTTTGGAGTTTATGTTTTCGTCACATCTATAAATTCAATAGAAAAGGAAAATAATTGAGCACTAGGGTTAGTTCGAGACCAAAGCTAACTCAAGCGAGCTAGGCTGGAACATTCGTTTGTTAGGGTAAATAAGTTGGGTCATGACAAAAGTTCTTTGAAAATTCTATTAATAAGTATTGTTAGCAATAAGAACAAGCTTGGTTTTTATTCAAGAGTAGCTAAATTCTTCCATATGAGGGCTAGTTCTACGAAATGATAACACATTTACTAAATTTCTCATTTATATGGTTTTATCTAAAAAAATTTGATAAGAGAAAACTGAAGCAATTCTTAGTAAAAAACTAAGAAAATTAAGAAAGAACACTGTAATAAATATAATAATAGTATGGTAAGAGGTACCACTAACTTTACAATGGCTTGATGCATAAAAATAAGTTATCAAAACAAAACTTAGTATACGCAAATTCTAAAATATAACTTGAGTAACTTCAACCGGCTACCATAATTAAAAAAAAAAAAAAATAGTTCTTGTGCTGTAGGAATTCATAGGATCACTGCATTAAGAGTTAAAGCACCTAGAAACCATACATGTGTGCCACCATGAATGGGAAGATAGGTATAAAATTAAAACTGTATGTAAACATGTAAAAATATAATACAACCACATGAGGATTTGGACTCAAATCAAACAATTGCAAATTATGAACAATTTAGCATTAAGAAAAGTATATATATACAAGCCAGCAAGGCCATAGTCTAAAATAATTTAAATATGTAGAAGTCATAGTTTGTCTTCCGAATCTCGGACAAAAGTCTAGTGAGCTATAGCGTATAAAAAGTTGAGTTTAAGGGCTTAGTTGTAACCCTAAGTAACTATTTCAGAGGAAGACAATGTGAGGAAGCATAGCTAGCACAATTTTGGAAGAAACCCCAGGTCCAAACGAAAATTACTCCTCGAAGATATCTGAAGAATACTCGAAGATGGAATTAGAACCTGGATAAATGGTGAAGGATACCACCCGTGCCTTCTCCATTGAAAGCAATGCATCAGCTATACATTGGAAATCAGTAAATAGTTAAAAAAAACATAGTGAAGTACATAAATAAAGAATTTGAATTCACTGTGGGATGCAAGGTTTCACTTGAACAGTATTGTAGCATGGTACAACTACTATGGCTAGCCTGCAACTGGAAAACCATATATTTGTGAAATATGCAAAGGGTTAGGTGACTATTAACAAGAAGCAATTCCTATGAAAACCTGAATTTGATAATTACCTAGAGCGGGAGCTTGGACGCACAAGGGAAAAGTCAAAATCAAATTGGAAAAGGAGGATGCTCTAAATGAAATAGGGCGCGTTTAGAAGGCTCACCGCCCTTGATTTCACTTAAAAGCAATGAGACCAGAACTGTAGGCTGTAACCTTGAAATAGCCAAAACAGAATTTGAATTATAACTAGGTTAATAATTCATTTAATTCATTTATCACATAACACCGAATATGACGCCGAAAAAGAGTACCATATCATGGATTTAAATGTGCTAGATATTATTTTAGAGCGATTTCTGAAGATATATCAAAACCCAACCAGATTAATGTATATGCATATGTATCATAGTGAACGACGTGAAGTACGCTTGTAGCAGAACCAAAGGTAAGGTGCTTATATCTTATGAGAAATAATTTCATTGACAGTTAACCTTAATACCTACGTCAAATAGGATCAAAGAAGTGTAAGTACAGGTTTAGAATTATTCTAAAGTACCCAAGCATATAGAGTTAGACAGAGTTATTGTAAACTCATGACGTTGAAATGTGAAATTTATGTTGAATTCAGGATACAAGTAATTGCTTTTCTTATTTTGGTAAGTCAGTTTAGGGAGATGTTACACTTCGACGATGATGCAAATCGGGATTGTAGAGTTTGGTCGCTCTTTGTATTGTTTCCTTTTATTAAGGTGTATGCCTGCAATAGTTACCTACTCATTTACATGATAAGCACTAGCATTGAGATTTTTGATAAAGCATCCACTGACTATATATATGACTATTACTAGAATTTGCCCCTAATTGTTCAAAGGTACACGGAAGCAGTGGACTTTTTATTAACTCTTGTGCATATCAAAGGGTTCGGTCTCCATTGATCTTAGATCAACGAAGGCCGGCATGCACAAACAAGCTTGATGTTTAAACCAGAAAGATGCCCATATAGTTGACTTAGTCGAGATGAACAATTGACATTTTCGAATAAATTAAATGTTAAAAATAATTAAATACTATTTATCGATTAAATATATAAGAAAGTATTTTATTTTTAATAATTATATGTTAGTTGATTCAAAACCCATAACATCAGTTACCTCATTTTATAAATAATTTTATTTAACCTTAAAAACAAATAAAAAATATAAATAAATAAATATAAATATAAATATAAAACATACAAAATAAAATAAATAAATAGATAAAAATAAAAATAAAAATAAAAAGAATAAAGAAATATAAAAATAAATGAATCAAAATAAAATAAAATAAAATAAAAAATACATAAAATTTTAATAATAATAATAATAATAATAAATAAATAGATAATATTGTACTTTGATTATCATGTGTGCAGCTTTAAGACTGAACACCTTTAGATTTCTTGCATTCGGGATGGGACGAAAATCGCGTAATTTTGCCCACGGAATATTAAGGCATAAAAGCTACGCGATATAAGCAGTATTACCTGCGGGACGTGGCAAATTGTGATAGGATCGCGTTACTAAGGGGAATACTGCCTCCAAACCAAACGTCGCGTGACTCTGGTGGTTTAGTCCTGCAAAACCACTCAACCTCAAACGTGGTTTTAACCCGTTTCAATGCAGGGTTGTCACAGGGTTTCGTATCCCTTCTGCCTCAGGATCGTTCTCAACAAACGATGCTTTTCACACTGGTTATCACGCCTTCTGATGCAGGGGCGGGGCCTATCGAGATCGCTCTTGTGGTTGAATCACAATATAGTAATCCTCTGAAGAATTGAATTCTGGATGAATGGTTCAATAGGAATCGATGAAGGTTTCGTCCTTTTAATGAAGGACGCAATCTGATTGTTGGGTTTTTTTTGGTAGAACTTGCTATGTGTGATGTCGCGTGTGCTCTTTTGGTATTACCTGCTAATCCATGGATTTTTCGTTATAACCTATTATTATTTTGTGCCATGTGTTAATTTATCCAATCGATTTTTCGTATTTTAAATCTCTATTTGTTTCTATATATAATAATAATTTTGAGTTTTGATAGCAATTTTTTGTACGCCATTCGATATAAGGGAATATTAAGGGATGTGAGCACTGAAAAGGAATTAAGGGATGGTTCCAATTTCATTTTAAATGATGATGTTCTGGATGGGAATTTTCGTGATGTTCTGGTGTCTCTCGCCATTGGTCGGGTCCTTAGAGCTCTGACCCCTTCTACAGAGTCTCCATCATGAAGATTATATTCTTAAATTTGAGGGGTTTGGGAGGTCATGATAAGTATGTGTCCCTTCAGATTTTTTTAAAATTTTTCCAAGCCTACTATTATTTTTATTCAAGAGAAGATGAAACTTGTTGACTGTACCATTACATTCTTTCATGCTATGCTACCACAGTGGCATATGGCTGCGAAATATGTTGTTGGTCACTCGAGAGGTTTAGCTACTTTATCGGATCCCATATGGGTTACAATAAAAGCTTTTGGTTTTTTTGGAGGAATCTTGCTTACGGGTTTATTTCATGGTTTTAGCCAGAGAATTCATCTTGTGAAAATTTATGTGCCATACCTTTGCAGATTATCTTTCTGGAAGAGGATGGAGGGGTGTGGCTTTCTCCTTTTATAGAATTCCATTTTTCCAAGTAACTTCAATTTAACTTTTCATGCAAATTAAATTTGGGTAGATAGAGCCAGGGCTGATCCCCTCTCTGATGATATAAGGAGTGGTATTATGGAAGCTGGCCTTTGTGACATTCCTTTGGTGAAAAACTACCCATCTTGGATCAATGGAAAGAAAGGGAAAGAATTCATTGGGAAACGTATTGACAAATTTGTCGTCAATAATAGTCTCATATCCATGATGGATGGTGTTTTGGCTAAATCGGAGGAGTTAACAGTTTCGAATCATAGATTGATTTCTTTGATATGGGAATTTGAGAAAAGACAAGGAGGATATCCGTTTAAATTTAACAGAATCTAGTTGGAATATGAGGTTTTCGACACGTTAATCAGGCGGTATATGAATAGCCATAAAAGAGGTGATGGGATCCCTGCTATGGTTCACCTATCCAAGACTCTGAGGGAACTGAAGAAAGTGGTGCACTAGTGGGAAAGGGGGAAGAAAGTTAAATTGAAGGAAAGGATCAAATTTATCAGAGCTGAAAGGACTAAGATCCTATCGTAGGTGGAGGAAGGAAAACATAAAGATGATTTTTAGGATAGACTTAAGTCCTTGGAAGCTGAATATCAATCTCATTTACTAAAAGAAGAACAGACATAGTGTTTAAAGAGCACAACCACATGGTTAAAGGTTGGGTATAAAAATACATTTTTTTTCATAATTTTTCCTCCGACAGAAGAAGTGCCAATGTCATCTGGGAAATTGAGGAAAGTGGGTCATGAGTTTGCACAACAGAAGACATAAAGGAGTTAGTAGTGGACTATTTTGGGAAGCTATACAAGAGGAGGGAGGCTCCAGAGATTTCTGCTCAGCTAGACCCCCTCGAGGGTTATCCAAAAATGTTTGGGGAGGCAGATTTTATTAGATTTAATGAGAATATTATCCCGGAAGAGATGAAGAAGGTGCTAAAATATTCTGCTGCTGACAAGAGTCTAGGCCCGAATGGTTGGACCCTGGACTTTTTCTTGCTCTTCTATGAGGAATTTATATTAGATATAATGAACATGGTCGAAGAAGCGAGGTTAAATGTTCGAATCCATGGGGCCATAAACTCTACCTTTTTATCCTTAATCCAAAAGAAAAAGGGGAAGCTTTCGTTTAATGATTACAGACCCATATCATTGTGTAATACTCTATATAAAATCATCTCCAAAGTCATTACTGAAAGATTGAAGGTGGTTTTGTCAAATTATATCACGCCCGAACAGTCTGGTTTCTTAAAAAACATAATCATACATGATGCAGTGGCATCAACACAAGAAATATTACACACCATTCAGTTGAAGAAGATGGAAGCTGTTGTAATGAAAATTGATTTAAATAAAGCTTATGATAGGGTTGACTGGGTTTTCATAAGACTTGTTCTTTTTAAAATTGTTCTGGACAGAGATGTTGTGGCGTGGATCATAGGATTTATAACCAATACCTCAATGGATATTATCATAAATGGATCATCATCAAAGTTTTTTCATCCGAGCAGAGGGTTACGGCAAGGGTGTGCCCTCTCTCCTCTTCTTTTCATCCTGATTATGGACGCTCTGAGCATTAAGATAAAGAGGGCTACTGAATTGGGCAGATTCAGAGGCATAAATATCAGTTCTTGCAAAGAAGTCTCCCATAGCCTATTCATTGATGACATCCTCATCTTTGGTGTACTGCTGAGGCATATATGGGAGTTTCTCCAAAATATACTAAATTTTTTTTTCTCTGCCACTGGGATGATTGCAAGTGCGGGGAAATCTTGTATATACTATGCAGATTGGGTGGAAGGGGTCTACAATGATGTGGCAACCATGTTTAACTTCAGTGTAGATCCTTTAAAGGGTGGACTAACTTATTTGGGTTTCTGGATGAAAGCCATGAATTATACAGCGGAGGATTGGAGATGGCTTATAAGCAAATATCAGAAAAATTTAAACAGTTGGTCAATAAAATGGTTATCAAGGGGTGGTAGACTGATTCTATCCAAGGCTATTTTACAACAATATCCAGTTTATTGGGCTCACCTTTATAATATTCCAAACAAGATTCTGGCAGAGATTAAAAAGATAATGGAAAGATTCATATGGAATGGGGGGAAGATAAAAGGACTCTATAGTTGTCTAGATAGGAATGCATTACAAAACCAAAATAAAAAGGGGGATGGGGCATTTTAGACCTGGATATCTATGGAAAATATCTCATCATCAAATCCATTTGGAGGTGTTTTCATACGAAAGGCATATGGAGTGAAATCATAAAGAATAAATATCTTGGACAAAAGGGTTGGAGGAATTACTCATCTCGGGTTGGGAAGATGGCACTAGTAGGTCTAATATCTGGAAGGGTTTTATTAAAATATTAACTCTGTTAAATGGAAACCAAACGCCACACATACGCCCGAGTTTCCAAAGTAGAATGCTGAGAAAATGCAGAGCACCACGCTGACTTCTAAAAATGGTGAGGACGATAAAGACATCTGAAATTGCTTAACACGGAAATTACCAATCACCTCACAGATATCGTTGAGTGAGAAAATTCCTCTAAAAGGTTTTGTTACTGTTGGCAAATATATTAATAATATGCAGAGTTTCAAAAATACTGCGAATGTAGTGCTGTTACAATTTGCTAGCGTTTTACCCCAGTTGTTCAAATAATTCCCAGTCAATCTTCTTTTTCAATCTTCTTTTTCAATCATTTTGAGTAAACGAAATCGAGTCTGATTCCAATCAAAGGTTCACACTTCGTGTTTCAAGGTGAACTGATATCTTTTTTTTAATTAAATATACAAAATCGAAAATAAATTCGGAATGTAAACAGAGACTCACAACTAATATTTTAAAGTGATGGGAATCTATTTATTTATATTTAAATAAATCTTCGTATATTTATTTATAATTAATTTAAAATTATTTTACTTTATATTTAATAATGGTTTATACTTGAATTAAAATTGGAATATAATACTAATAACATAGCTTCAAAATTAATTTAATTTTAAATAACTTTATATTTTAAAATTAACTAAATTCTATAATGATCTAATAAATATTTAGAATTAAATTAATATTTTAATATAATACTCAGTTCAAAATTAAATTAATTTAAAATAATTTCGTATTTTAAAAATTAACTCAATTCAAAACTATAGAAGTGTCATTTTCAATATTAAACTGACTTTATAATTTTAAAATTAATTTAATTTTAAAAATTAATTTTAAAATTATATAAATATTTTAAATCGAATAGTTCAACTAAAAATAAAATGGTGTTTATAGGGTCTTATAGTAAAAAAGGCTACTTGCTCTCACTAATTATTATCTAAATATAATATAAGTTAGGTTGTGTATTTAATTTTAACTAAAATATGGCATAGTATGGCATAGATTTTTAAAAAGTAATTGTCATTTTTAATATTAAACTAAGTTTATAATTTTAAAATTAATATAATTTAAAATTATATAAATATTTAAAATCCAATATTCTAACTAAAATATAAAAAGGTATTTTTAAGGTATTATTTCTAGTTAAAAGGCCATTTGATCTCATTATTTATTATGAAAAGATGGTAGAAGTTATTTTGTGTATTAAATTTTAACTAAAATTTGTATAGATTTTTAAAATCTTAATTTTTTTAATTACAAAATGCTAGTTTAAAAGAGTTCAAAAATATATTTTAAGCAACAAATATTGGGATTTGACTACGGAAGTGGAGGCATTGCTGGGAGCACCAAAAGTGGCATGAATTGGGACAAATTTTTTTTTAAAATCTTGAAGTAGCAGTGCTTGAATCATTTTTTCAATAGTGGAAATGGATTCTAACACAATAAAAAAAAAGTGAAGGGCACCAAAAATCTTGAAGTTTGATAAATATGAGATGGATTTATAGAAATCACTTCTGGATTTTCTTAAAATCTTGCCAAAATCTATTATTTTCAAGACAAAAAAGTATGTTAGTTAGGCCTCTGGCAATAATGTATTGCCCCAAAATACCCATTTCATATATAATTTAAAATTACTATAAAAAAAAACAACAATAACATTTTTTTTATCAAATAAAATAATAATTCTAATTAAAAACATTTACTTATTAAATAACATCCTTATTCCATTGCAAATTCCAAAAATACACTGGAATTTGACCACTAAGAAAGGTTAATTTTGTTTTGATTGGTGGGTTCCTTTACTAATTTCCAACAAAAAGATTAATTATTTGGCCTCTGTTGAACCTCCTCTCTCCTTATTCACAAATTCTGAGATATTTTTAAAATTTGCCTTAGTGAACATGGTCAAATTTGAAAATCATTGACAGGGTCCAATATTAATATAATGAAGATGGACATGGTCAAATTTCAAAACATATAAACTCTAAATACATAGAAAATGGGAATATTTAGCGTTGCTTCTTGAAGGTATGGTATGCCTTTAATGTGAAGATATGTCATGATCATGATAATGAAGTTTCGGTGATGATGCATATCTATATTGATATCTTTGGTCATTCTCGGTATCATTTATTTTTTAAGGGGAACCCCCACAATACTTACCTAATGAATTTCCACGATGAACCACACTGGTCTTGAGATGTCTGATGAAGGTACCCACCATGACAAAGAAGTGGGCGCAGAAGTTGTTGTCACTCCTAGAGACAGCTTTGAGTTGCGGAAGGCCAATGCCTAGGACATATTAGAGTAGGAGTTCATCTAGGTTCTCCTCGTGTTTCCTTTTACAGGGACCTCTCGGATAATAACTAGATAGGATTTCTTATTTTTGGTTCTGGATCATAGAGAGAGCAGATTAATAACTGTGAACTTTGATTGTAGAAAGATAGGATTACTCAGAATGGATGTGAGGCTATTATGAAATTGAGTTTGCTGCAAATAGGGTTGGATGTGAAACCTATGAACAGTCTTTAACGTTAATCAGAGCGGAGACCACGGGGAATTAGAATGGTAAGTCAAAGTGAGGTGGGATTATGAAATATAAGAATCCACCCTTCAGGGACTAAGAGGAAAATGGTGAAAAGCAGGAACTTGAAATGGAAATCATGCATCGAGCTTGATTAAGATGATATTATAAACCATTGTACGAGTATTGTTCATGGATAAATTCATAAACAATCTATAGAACACCCGCATTCTGAAAGCATGATAACAAGACAAAAATATGAAAGAATGGAACAATGATCGAAATCAAACATAGCATAGACATACATATTGTTCCAAAGCCCAGTAGGAATCCATTATCGCAACAAAAGTCATTATATTATCCCTTCAAAATGGCTCTTTAGATATACATTCAAAGCAATTCTAAAAACTAAAAAATGTGTTATGAAGACTATACACTTCCAACTTTTAGAGAATTCGGAACCATTTCTTAGTCTATGCTTTGGCCCTTTATAGCTGTTTACATGGACAACGTGACTAGATATTTCTTGAGACACAATATTCCCTGATGATATTACAGTTTCGCATCTAAGTAAAAAATGATGAGGCGTAATGGAATCTCATCCGAAACAGTATGGTCTGACATAGACTATAACAAGAACATAACAGAAACATGAAAAAATAGAGAGTGTGTGGGGTGAAATCGATATTTCACCCGAATTTACATTACATATAAATTGAAATAAAAAATAAAACAAAGCTCGCATGGGTCTGATCATAATGCCCATTAGCTTGTACGACGGGTAGTTCTCGAGCTTTCTGTTCAGCATGATAGGATCGAAGACATGGAGGAGCCATGCTAACGAGGTGGCAGAGGTGGTAGTTGATGTGAAGTAGATGAAACTGAAGGATTCACATATTCATCACACTTTTGCCACAAAACTGGCTTGGGTAGCTATGTTGTGGTGTAGGTCTCAAACATAGAATGTAACTACATAAGTTCTGTATAATCCACGCGGACAGCGAAGAATTTCTTGACTTGAGCGAGAAGGAAGAATTCCTTATGCGGTGCAACTACTAGGGTCTCTGCTTTTAGCCGGGAGGTTTTCTCCATTTTTGTGTCTTCCCTACACATGATCTCTAACATTTTTTATCATAGTTATTGCACTCGATTATGGATCCCAGTATGGCAGGAGGCCAACTTCTACCAACATAAGCCGTTCTTGATCGAATTTTTCCACTCCCTTTGCAACCAGTCCTAAAAACCCAAGCGTGTTTACGGGTGCGTTTTCTTTCTCAATCACCTTACTAACCTCCATAACAGTCCTGAAATGGTCGACCACTACCTGGGAGCTCAATTCTTCAGATGAAAACTCGTTGATATATCTGACATATTTCCTTGTTGTTGCTGCCTTCTGTTCTAGTTCTCTATGGCCAACCTCCATTTGTGCCTTATAATCATGAATAGAAACCTTCTTGTCATTGGTCAGTACGAGGAGCTCCCAATGCAGCTCGACCTCTACTATGATCTCCCTCCAGACTAGTCGTCTTTCCTCTATCAGCGACATGTTGCCTTTTAATTAGGCTTTCAAATCTTTGATGGTCTTTTCATGTCCCTGGGATTCCTTGCGAAGGTTCTCAACCTCTTTTTGTAGGGATGAAACCATCTTCTGATTTTATATGTATGCATCCTGGGCCTCATCTCAGAGCTGGCAAACAGAGCGGGTCTCGTTTTCTAACATCCTTAGATTGGACAGGCCCTTGGTGAGCTGCTCCGGGGCAGTATGGGGATGTCCTGATACAGGAACCATGCATGTATGCCCATCCCACTGAAGTTGCAACTCTGCCAACCTCTGCTTAATTCCAACAATATCTTTATCCCTTTGAGCATTTTCTTCCTCCGTTTGAGCAAGGGAGTCAGCGAGAACTATCTTTTCCATTTCTACCTAGACAAGTTCCTTGGTCTGAATATCTTAAGAATGAGGAATATTCATCTTTCTCCTCAAATATTGTACCTACAAATCTGATTTGATAAGAAGGGCTTGCAATGCTACATTGGTACCAACCCCCATTCCTCTTATCACTTTCCTGGTGTTCTCCAGTTGAGTAGTGACAGCAATAGTGCTAACCCTTTCTCTTCATTGGTTTTCCTTCATTTTCTTTAGCTTATTTTCGAGCCTATATAGGGCAAGTATATGCTTCACCACCTCAGTCCGTAACATTTCCCCCATACACTGGTGCAAATCCAGCTTATATTTCAGGGGAATGTTACCCAGATTCAAAACTATTTCTAGAGCTCTATATTGGGACCCCGAAGGTGATGGATGTAAGGTTGACTACTGGATGGCCAATATGAGCTGTTATTTATCCATATCCAAAACTGAGGAAACCTAATATGGTGTTTATCCATTAACTCATAAATTTCGGCCCACGAACTTTCTCTTACGAGCTTGCTCCTAGTCTCAATCTCATCCCTTGCATCACATCTTCCTAATGTGACCGCTTGTGAAAGCTTGGAGGGGGTTGAAGATGAGGAAGAATCGAAGGAGAGTAGAAATCCTGACTTGTCTTTCTTAGGACCCCTGTGCACGAGGACCTCATCATCAGATAACTCGGCCTCTAGGTCATCCGGTCCTTTAGTTCTCTAATTTTTACTAGGGTGAGTTCCCTCATCAACATCGATGAACTCTTGACTTCCCAAGGGGTCCCCATGTTCTTTCCCTTCTAACTCAATGGGCACATTATCTCCCTAAGGATTCGGCCTCCATATGTGTATCTAAAGGCCATGTATCAACGCTAGATTTCCATTCAGTGAGAGGCCTAGGTTCATGCACATATGCTATAGATTTAATCTTCTTCTTCCTGTTTGTGAGGAACCCCTTAGGATCATAGTGCCAGACATCTCAGCGAGGGAAATTCATCTCTTGAAATATCCTCTCCACAGTGGAGAGGGCATGCCTTGAATTAATGGTGAAAGGTCCTATAGAGTTTGAGATTTTGAAGATGTACCCCTTTTTAGCGGACACGAAGTGGATTTGGTTGGCACTTAATACCTGGCATATGAACTCAAGGGCAAAGATCCTTATCGAAGGAAACACTAGCAGGTGATAATGGGGTACTTTGACACCATAGACCCTAATATCAGTGTGGTCTTTGAATAGGTACCAATCACTTGTGCAATCTGTGTCACTGAACTGGAGCCAATCTTTTTGCTCAAGAAAATTTCTGGGTGGGGGGCTGTCATGTACAATGGCATAGGCTATGGACATGAACTCGTTAACAAATTTTGCATATCCCTTTCCCTATGGTTGTTGGTACATTGCTGAAGTTCCCTTGAAAACAAATTTGGGTAGGGTGTTTCTCCTGGAGAACCTGTTAAGGCCTATACCTTAAAAATTATCCGCGTGCTCAAATAGGAATAGGTAGAAAACAAGGGAGCAATATTTTAAAGAATAGAAAGAAGACATCTCTTGGAACTGAGCCTTGATAGCCGAGGCTAGAAAGGAGGGGATATCCAAAAGGATCTCTTCCTGCATCATGAGCCATAGGAAACCTACACCCGCCTTAGTCACCAGTTAAGCATCCTCAAATCCTAACATTCCTAAGATGACCACTAGAATAGGTTGTATGGTGCTACGGAATGATGAAAATGGAATTGACTTTGTATGAGGGAATGATAATAGGTGTGAGTCGGAGATAAGGTCGAGGAAACCACTTTGTTTTTCCAATGGTTGATTTTAGAAATGACAGAAGAGAGTTACTTCAGAGAAATCAACACAATCCTGAGCGGGGGGGTAACACAGGGCTTTTCTTATGAGTTGGGGGGTAATCTCAAGGATGTTGGTGCCTCGAGTGGAAAGGAATATTTCCTTACACTCGATGTTATAGGCCTCCCTAAGCCAGATAATAAACTCTGGGAACAAATGTGTCATCAGGGCAATTTGATAATATAGAATTGACTCCACAACCCTAAATATATACTTGCCCCTTTGCCAAAAGTCAAAGAGCTTGGCTCTAGTGCAGGCTACTTTGAAGGGATAGACTGGGACACACAGTTAGGCATGAGCATCAGTGAGAGGTTTGGGTCTAGGAGAAGTTCTGACCTTGGGAGTGTGGGGGGTTTTTGGCATGGAGCGTTTTAGTTTTTCCATGATAATTTGAAATAAAATTAAAAGGGAAAAAGTGAAAGGGATACGATCAAATACCTGAAATAGCAGTGAGGTAGCAAGGGAAAACGGTGCGAGAGTGAAAGTCATCCAGTACTCGAGTTTCAACCTGCCTGATAGAGCAGAATATCAGTAACTAACTAATAGAATTACACAGTCAAGTGTAAAACGCGGTATGGAAAATAGGGTTTTACTATTTATCAAGGTTCGATGACACTTGTAGGGCTGACGTCATAAGGACATCGACAGTGAGACACATGGCGCCAGGTGGTTGGATGACAGCATCTGGGTAGGTGGGGGCCACGTGTCGAACAAGGCAAGTATTGGCCTTCTTACCGCCTGCTAAACTTACCTTACCGTAAAAACATACATGTACCAATAGTTTAGTTGTGGTCGGCCCTTTCGATCTTCGGAGGAGTGAACGGAGGCCTCCACCCATTATCCTTGCCCTCATGGAACCATCTTGATTGGCCCAAAGGAGGAATGACATCACATCTTTTGGGGTGGTCGGTTGTGGTCACCTTAGTCCCTTTTTAATTCTGATGGAACGGTTATCGGGTGTCGATACTTGGCGCGTGGTTCTGCCACGGAACTGTGGGCGCTGCCTTATGTAATATTCCTACATTAGCATGTAGATAATAGGAATAGTAACTTTGCTCCAAACACATATTTAGATGAATAAATGGGTAGGGACACCCATAAACCTTTATAGCAGCAATAAAATCCCCTCTTAATGGGGAAAGGATCATATTCACAGCTGGATAAAAACACCTTCATGTGTGAACAAGGCTTAATGCATGTAGACAAAGTCAAGTTTGACCAAGTCAACTAAGCTAAGATGGAGGATGTGGAACATTAATGAAGATAACTCAGTAGGAATATAGATCTATTTAGATAGATAGAATAAATCCACATTGAGTACTGTGGAAGAAGACTTTGCATGGAGATCTAGTCAAGGTTGATCCAGTCAAGATTGACTAAATCAAACAGTGCTATAAAAAGATGCGTAAGACTAATGGAGACAGTGTAATTTTGGAGGAATATTCATTGCATGAAGATGGAAACCCTAATGAGTGGGACCCAAGGTGAGAAGGCTCACATTGTTTATAAAGGAGGAGGATGGAAGCCATATGGGGTTACTTATGATTATGATTTTATTGTTATATGGTCTGTTTAGACATATTTTCTTTCTCTGGCTGTTTAGCTGAGATAGAGTGTTGTTTAGCACAAGGTCTTCATGTTTAGGAATTCCTTCTCTTTCATTGAGTAGCTCTTGGAAGAGTCCTGCACCATATTGTCCACTATCTGGCTTGAGGCCAAGCTTCATCTTCCTTTGACAACACAAATCCTGTTGAGGGTTTGCATGTTTTAGTAAGCTGTAGCAAGTTGAAGCTAGATCTTCATATCTAGGCCATATCAATACTTATTTTGAGTGGAGAAGTCTTCTAATAAAGTGGGAGGATAGTATTCAAGGTTGTGAGATATATTTCCATATGTTGGCTTTAGGCAAACATTATTTTATCCCCTACAATGCAGAAGAAGTCCATATCTGCATTATTTCTGAAGGGGTTGCTACAGAGTGATTCAGTGCACCATTTGAAGATATGATTTTCTGAGTGTTGGGGATCTGCCCTTCAATTTGGAGATCTGTCGGAGGAGATCAGCTTATTTTTTATACCAGATCAGATCCACTTTCCAGATCTAGATATTTCCATATATCTGTAGTCCTAGAACTCAGATCTACACTCTGTACTTGGTGTATTGCTAAAAACCCCAACAAGGATTGATAAAAGAACTTGTATAGTGCATGGATATGTTGTAGATCTAACTTTTTGTCCACATAATTTCTCTAGATATGATGTATAACCTACTACTGTTGCAGAGGTAATAAAATAACGTTTTCATGGTATTTCAGCTTTCAAACATGGTTGCAACCCCTATTTTTCCATGATTTTGGGCTATTTATGGCATAGGAGGCCTATTTAACTACGCAATAGTGATTTTTTTATAAATTCCTTTTAGATATAGTTACTATAATATCATATCTAAGGGATACGTGAGCTGCATTTAACTTTCATTCCACATATTTCTGAAAAATGCGTTATTTTAGCATGTATTGCTGAATAGTCCCATTTTTTGATATTACAGTGGTATCAAAGCATGATATTTGGCTCAGCCTGTGAGTTTCAAGACAAAGATCAGAATTATGGAAAGAAATATTTTTCTCTCATCTCTTTTTAGATCTATAAGGGACCTCACCAAGGAGGTCAAGCGAATAAGAAGTGAAGCCAAGTTAGGGTTTCAAGATGAGGAAGGTCCATGTACTTCCTATCAGCAAAAAGAAGATCCAATATGGCATAAAGCTCCAAAAAAACATACTATGGCCTTTTCTTAGAGAGATAAGAGGCATAGAAGTGAAGAATACTTAGATCATGAGATTCGAAGTGAATAGCTTGCAGAATATACGTCTCAGCCTAGAGCTATCTAGAAGAATCTGACTATTTCAGAGTTTATTCAGCACAAAGAAGAAAGGGGACCTTGCAGCAATAGAAGAATGAAGGGAAATAGATTTCTATTGTCTACCTTTGACGGGCCATCCTCATGCACAACAAAGTCTTGGGAAAAGAAGTTGGATGCCTTTTTCCTACTACATCCAGTAGTGGAGAAAGAAACTATTGAGATTGTAGCACTGCACCTTCAAGGTGAAGCACACCATTGGTGGTTCAACCATTTGAGTCATGTGAGAGTGACTACATATGGATATTTTACTCAAAGGTTGATCAAGAAGTTTTACAAGAAGAAATCAGAGGGGAAGATGCCTTCACCACCTCTTACTGCAGGAGCACTTGTTTGAAGAGGAAGGCCATTTGCACCTTTGCAAGATGATATTGATCTCTTGATATCTAGAGTCCCATGCACCATTCTGGAGACGCATGAAGAAGAAGAGACTTGTATTAGTGTTGATGAAGCCATAAAAGAACATCCATCATCATCAGTATTTGGGAAAGCCATCACATTGGAGGAAGGAACACTTGTAGCAGTACAAGATGTTCCCAAGTTGTACCAAGGTATGCACATGTTTTTATTTCCTATTATTTCAATGCACCATGTGGAGGATGATGGGAATGTACTATTACATGACCAAGGGTCAGAATATGTTTCTAATTTGGAGCAACAAACTTTCATTGTGTTGAGAAGCCTTGATTCATTAAAGGAAGAGACAAACAATCATCCTAATGTATCATTGATGAGATGCACACAACCCTTGAGGTTGGAATGTAGTTTCTTGGAGGATGGGATGAATATTGGCTTGAACAATACATTGCAAAACTATGTGTTCAGCATTGGATCTGATCTTGAGGCGGTAGCTGCACCATCATGGAGATCAACAGCACTGTCGTTTAGCAACAGTGATGATTTGGGGTCCCAAACATTGTTGGCACATTTCAATGACCTTCCCATATATATAAAAAAGGGGGAGCTGATATATTCTGGAGGACATGTTATCATGGATAACATATTTCATGGTTGTGATGGATATTTCTTGATGGATCTTTCACATCATGATGGGAGATATTTTCCTACCACCTATTTGGATCCTTATGGGGTCAACTTGGTCACTGATGAGTGGTCTTCATTTGGGTATCTTCAAAATATTTCATTTCAACATCCCATGAGATGCAAAGACAAAAATCTGATTTTGTAGGATGGCATTCTCCATTAGAGGGATGCCACTTTTGGAAATGATGATAGACACTCACCATGGGTTGGATGGGTGATGTTGATGAGCAAGAGGTTGAGAAAGCACTTGCAGATCTATGACACTGGGAAACATGATGCAAGACTGCATTGGCTACTCTTGAAAGAGTTTGGCCATCATGAGACATATGCTTCTTCAAGGGGTATGTGGATGGATGGATCTTGGCATGACACTTACATCATATGGCAGCAAGGATTTTTGATGTTTTGGGGTGGTATGATATCTTTCATATCAAATATTATGTTGTTGCTCCAAAATTTATATGATGATGGTGTGTGGAGGCAACTAGAGTTGTTGTTTCTTTCGTTGTTATTGGGAGAGTATGGGCTGAACTTATCCCATACTTTGCATGATGTTGCAAGAGTAGGAGATGGCACTATCATGGTCTAAAGGGGCTACTCTTTAACCTTGGAGGATGAGGAGGTGCTTCCACTCTGGGAGGAATCTCTCACATATAACAACATTATGTTTGATGATGACTTTGACATGTGGGATGTCAAAGGATAGAGCTATGAGATGACAGGAGCCTTATTACAAAGGCCAACAACATTGTCACTTGGGAGCTTAGGTTGTTTTATAGAGTGTTCTGAGGATCACTTCATATATGATGCACTTTATGGGCGTGTAGGATATTATAGTGATGGATTGGTGGATGGAGACATCTATTACCTTGATATGATCTTCTTGACTTGGATTTTCAAGCATACGAAGAGAGATCTACATACAACACTTGTGGGCTTTCTTCCCTTGCACCTTGATGCATATCATTACTTAATGAAGGAGTTCACTTGGGAGGGCATCCAATAGAATGAATATCAACATATGGAGAGATGCATAGCTTGGATGATGATGGATAGGTTGTCACAACTACTCCCCTACTCATTTGGAGTGAGGGAGAACTTTCAATTGAGCCATTTCAGCTCAATGACCAAAGTACATAATAGAGGATGTATATTTATGATTCATGACTTGTACTCCTTTACTTTTTATGAGCTACATATTTTACCAAGGAGGGTCTTTCCTTCTTGTATTTTGTATTGTGATATACTTGACGGCATTTGCAGCATTGATGTTGGCCATTCTATTTGTGGTTTGTGGAGGATGCCGCATGTTTTTTGGTGTGCACCATTGGCATCAAGTTGTATTTTCATGATTCCATCTTATAGGATGATGGTGGCAGCAAACAAGTGGTTGAAAAGAAACGTGTTACACTTTGTTTTGAGGCAGGCAAGGGATGCACTATGCTGGTTCCATGAATGGAACTATGATCCACCTCCTAGTTGCCATATGGAAACTGGCTTTCATTTGTTTATGCTTCCATATATTGATGATGTTATTATGTTTATGGGAAGCCTTGTTGGGAGAGTGGCACAAGAGTTGGAGAAGCCCATTGGGAGTATGATTCTCCATACTTCATATGTTACATGTTTCAGGGGAAACAATGGGTAAACCATGATTGACACACTACACTTCTTGTCTTCATGTGGGAGGAGCCATTTGGAGAACTTGAGTTCTTGGGAGAAGCACTTCATGGATGTTTTGATTGGTGGGGTAACTTGGGTCATTCTTGGAGACCATGATATTTCAGGCCAAGATCAGCAACAACCCCATACATATCATAAGTGGAGAGACAAGCAGCATGGGATGGACATTTTAGTCCCACAAATTCAGCCATGCAGCCCACCTTCTTTGCAGGAGCTTAAGGTGGAGAAGATGTTTCATGAGTTACCATGTTGGAGGGTGACTCACCTTTTGTGGATGATAGCTTGGGGATGGGGGCTTCACATGGGGATGATGATTCCCAATATATTCCTGATTCAATGCCTCATGAAGGCCTCTAGAACACATATTGTTGTTTCCATGTATGTCCCACTTTTTCATGTTGATAGCCATTTGGAATTTTCACCAAAGGCTTACTTTTACACATGGGAGGAACAACTTGAGGACATATTGTTGAGAAAGCATCTTGTTCATTGGAGGAACTTATCACTTGAGGATGCTAGAAGGGGAAGGGGGAAGGCTCTTCAATTCGATCCTCGTAGTTGTTTGAGGACAAGCAACATTTGGGAGGGGAGGACTATAATATTCCTACATTAGCATGCAGCTAATAGGAATATTAATTTTTCTCCAAACACATAGATGAATAAATGGGTAGGGAGACCCATAAATCTTTCTAGAAGTAATAAAAAAACCTCTTAATGGGGAAAGGATCATATTCACAGCTGGATAAAAACACCTTCATGTGTGAACAAGGCTTAATGCATGTAGACAAAGTCAAGTTTGACCAAGTCATCTAAGCTAAGATGGAGGATGTGGAACATTAATGAAGATAACTCAGTGGGAATATAGATCTGTTTAGATAGATAGAATAAAGCCAAATTGAGTGTGGAAGAAGACTTTGGATGGAGATCCAGTCAAGGTTGATCCAGTCAAGATTAACTAAATCAAATAGTGTTGTAAAAATATGAGTAAGACTAATGGAGACAGCGTAATTTTGGAGGGAGATTCATTGCATGAAGATGGAAACCCTAATGAGTGGGACCCAAGGTGAGAAGGCTCACATTGTTTATAAAGGAGGAGGATGGAAGCCAGATGGGGTTAGCTTATGATTATGATTTTATGATTATATGTTTTGTTTAGATATATTTTCTTTCTCTAGTTGTTTAGCTGAGATAGAGTGTTGTTTAGCACAAGGTCTTCATCTTTAGGAATTCCTCATCTTTCGTTGAGTAGCTCTTGGAAGAGTCTTGCACCATATTGTCCACTATCTGGCTTGAGGGAAAGCTTCATCTTCCTTTGATAGCGCAAATCCTGCTGAGGGTTTGCATGTTTCAGTAAGCTGCAGCAAGTGGAGGCTATATCTTCAGATCTAGGCCATATCAACACTTATTTTCAGTGGAGAAGTCTTCTAATCCATTGGGAGGATAGTATTGAAGGTTGTGAGCTATATTTCCATATCTTGGCTATAGGCTAACATTATTTTATCCCCTGCAACATATAAGAAGTCAAGATATGCGTTATTTCTGAAGGAGCTGTTGCAGGGTGATTTAGTGCACCATTTGGAGAGATGATTTTCTGAGTGTTGGGGATCTGCCCTTCAATTTGGAGATTTGCTGGAGGAGATCAGCTTATTGTTTATATCATATCAGATCCACTTTCTAGATCTGAATATTTCCATATATCTACAGTCTTAGAACTCATATCTACACTCTGTACTTGGTGTATTATTGAAAACCCCAAGGGGGATTGATAAAAGAGCTTGTATAGTGCATGGAACTGTTGCAGATCTAACTTTTTGTCCACATACTTGCTCTAGATCTGATGTATAACCTGCTTCTATTGCAGAGGTAATAAAATAACGTTGTCATGGTATTTGATGCAGGGGCATTAGGCAAAGAAGAAAATACTTTGTATTTTATTAAACTTAGGGGTTTTTAAGTTTTTAGAGGAGTTGGATTTTTATGAATGATTTGAGTGGGTTTTAAGTATTTTTAATTAAATATTGTAAATAATTCTCAAATGTGTGAGAAACATGAGACAATTTGATTAGTTAAGGATGTAAAGGGATTGAGAGATTTGTATTCTTAATTTAGAGATTAGTTTCATTAATTATTGGTGAAAGAGGATCCTTAGGGATTCAAAAGTGATTTTAGGATTTCGTTGAGAAGTTGAAGGGATTGAACTTAAATTAGATTATTCTAAATTGTATAAATTATCAAGCCTCAAAGGCATTGAAAATCAGAGAGAGGAGAGATTTGATTAGAGTAGAAGCAAGGGTTTTTGATTGGGAGCCTTCGGGCTATTGTAAAAGGGCGAATGATTTGGGAATCATGCCAAGGAAGGAGATTGTTATGTAAGTATTGTGTGTATTAATACAGAATTTAATTTTCTGAAGATTACGCCTTCTTCCTGAGTTTATGTTGTATGAATTAATTGGGATTCAATATCGATTGAATTGGTGTATGTTGCTGGTTTACAAGAGAAGCACTGTAATGAACGCTCTTCCAATGCAAGTAATAAAATTACTATGTATTTTATGAGAGAGACTCCATAATTCAATTGCATTTTCAGTCTTGGATAAGATGAATGATTTCTGCATTAGGTGATTGGTATGAGTTTGGTTTGAATTAAGTGGGTTCGATTCACAGGAATCGATACCAGTTCTGATAATCGATATCGATATCAACAATTACCTTTGAATAAATGTCAATTAAAATTGATAATTTGCTATCAAGTTAAGACACGTTTGAAAGAAAGAAATTTAATCTGGTTTTCTGGAATCAATTCTCTTAGCGCTGACTAAGTCGATGTGTAGAGGTCGATCCAAGTCTCGACGCAGAAGAAATCATTGTAGAAAGGAGCACTGGATTCGTTGAGCTAAAATAAAAATCTATTTATGCAAGCGTTGGATATTTGATGGTATTGATCAATTCCAATTGTTAATGTAGAGGAAGGTGTCCTTTTAAAGGCGGAATATTGGAGTTAATTATAGTCAAATGCCAGTCTTGAAGAAATAGGCAAAATGGAAATCGGTTCTTCTTCAGTGTTAAGTTGAGAACCATAGGACGAAATTAAATCTGGTGGCAATCAAAAGGGATTGAATTTGATCGAAGACATAAATCGAAGGTTCATTCGATTCAAAAGTGCGAGATGCTGGATATGTTGAAGCGATGTCACTTGAGCTTGCTCCGTAGTAGTAAGGTGGAGAAGCCGAGTTAAAAGGAGTACTTAAACTTAAACACAACTCAATACGGAATCGCTACAGGTGGGTGCTTGGACCTTCAAACGGTTGTGTTTTAACTATCGAATGGGTTAAGGTATGATTTTATTTGAAGGAAAAGCACATTCAATCAATCTTAGATACAAATCGGAAAGAGGATCATGAGTTTGTTCAATTGGCGATGGCAATCTAATCTTGAAGGAGCTGAAGGTCAATGAAATTGCAATTGAGAGTTCAATTGGGCGATTTCCAAAGCTGCAAGGGAATTACTATGAGCATGGAACAGAATTAAGATCGCAGAGATCAAAGTGGAAGAAAGGAACTTTGAGTTAAGGAGTAGTTCCTGATTGGAGAGGATCGAACTTTGAAGGAGAAGGAGGGATCAATTTGCATAAATCAATGTTGGTTTTGTGTTAAATCTCCACACAAGAAATTGAGGCGGAACTGTGAAGTAAACAGCAGTATAGTGAAGCAAACTCCATAAAGTCCTGGTTGAAGGCATAGAGGTTACAAGGTATGTTAATTGAAGTTTGAAGTATGGCTGATAATACATGCACGTGAGAGCGAATTTTATACTTCGGATTTACAATGATAAGGGTCAAATGTTCGGAATGTTTGAATTCACATTATGACTTTCAAAGTGAAAACTCATGATTTGAGGTTTTGGTTTCCTTTGATTGGAATAAAAGCTTCCGCTTGAGAGTTAATTGAAATCTGGGTGTTTAAATTTAACAGAGATTAAAAAGCTTCCACATTATTATTGTGAGTTTGCCCAGATGGGGAATTTTATTGGAGTATAATTGTGAAGTGAATTTTTTTTTATGCACATAGAGAGTAAGAGTGTGGGTTTGGCAAGGTTGCTCGCCATCAGTATTCCATCTTTCATACATGGTTTCAGCCCCTATTTATGCATGATTTTGGGCTATCTATGGAATGGGAGGCCTGTTTAACTGTGCAATAGTTGTTTGGTTCTGAATTCCTTTCAGATCTAGTTACTATAATATTAGATCTAAGGGATACATGACTTGCATTTAACTTTAATTGCACATATTTCTAAAAAATGTGTTATTTTAGCATGTATTGTTGAACAATCCCATTTTTGGATATTACACATTAAGTGAGTAATTGGTATGGTATCACCACACTCCTTCTTTAAAAGCCCCCTCTATGAACCTTGCTATTCCCCGTCCTCTTGGCATGTGTTTTTACTTTTGTTTATGTAGTACCTCCTTTTCTTTTATTAGTGAGGTCATAAGCCAACATTGGCTCCACTTGGGGACAACACGCTCACTCTCAAGGGTGTCGAGAACATTGTATACAACCTGCTTGTGCATTTTTTAAAATACCTGGGGCATCTTAGAAAGCTTGAAGTACTCAGGGAAAGAGTTAAAACTAAAATTCATGCTAAGATGAAAGATGAAATGTATATACAAAGTGGAGGATATATACAATGGGCCCTTGCAGCCACTGTCAGTACTGAATGTAGGGCTTGAGGACAGTCTTGTTCACGGGCATTTCAATTAGGTCCCCTTCTAGATTTTCCAGTATGGAAGTGTTGTTTCCCTTGGCCTTAACCACCTTGAAAGGTCCAAACCAGAGTGGGTCGAAATTTCCATGTTTATCTTTATCCGCCCGTCTAATGTGCCACCTCAGCACCAGGTTTCCTTCTTGTATTTCCCTATCCTTTGCTCATTGGTCGAAAAGTCACTTCATTTTCTCTTGATAGTCGGTCAACCTGCTGTTCACCTGAGCTCATGTTTCATCTAGTTCTAGAAAGTGATTCATTCTCATGATGAGGTCATTTGGTTCTTCCTCACTGTCTTGTAGAAACTTGGCCACAGATAAAGCAAGTTGAACAGGGAACATTATTTCTCGGCCATACACCAATTCATAGGGAGACTTGTCGGTCGATCTTTTACAGATAATGCGATTTTCCCAAAGTGAAAACATAAGTTGTGAGTCCCAATTGTTTTGATTCTCTCTTATGGTATTTTTCAGAATTCTTACCAAAGTCTTATTGGATGACTTGGCCAACCCATCCCCTGGCGGATAGTAAGCCGTAGAATGTCCTTGAGTGATATTATACTGTTGGCAAAAGCTTATGAACCTAGCAGACTTGAAGACTTGTGCGTTATCAGTGATAATTTTAGTCGGGCACCCAAACCTAGCTATTATATTCTCTTCCATAAATTTTATCACCACCCCATTCGTGGCGTTTCTTGCATGCATAGCCTCAACCCACTTGGTGAAGTATTCGATGGCAGTAAGAGTCCAACGGTGTTGGTTAATGAATACCGAGTGGATCTCCTCGTTAAAATCAATGCCCCATTTCTTGAATGGCTCTTCGATATGTATCGGAATCAGCGGTAGTGGCACAAATTTTTTATTTTCTGCAAAACTCTGGCATTTTCCACGAGCTCGGAAATGGCCGTGTACATCTCCAAACAATCGAGGCCAGAAAAACCTTGTTGTCAGGATTTTGTGAGTCGTATACCGCTAGCTGTAATGCCCACCGCATATGCCATCATGAAATTTGGTCATCACCTTATCTGCCTCCTACTCTATTAGACATCGTAGCTAAACTCTTGACGTATCTCTCCAATATAACTATACATTTGCCACAGCGTACTTCTGCGATTTTAATCTCAGAATGCGGTACTTCGCTTTGTCAAAATTGGGAGGACACCTCATTGTAAGAAGGTATTCCACAACATCTTTATACCATACAGACAAAAGATATTTTATGTGTGTCTTTTTTATTGAGGTTTCTATTCCAAACTGTACGTCAACTCCTTCCGGTAATTCCCCTCCTTCCATGAATAAATTTATACCAAAGGCCTCGCAGTTGGAATTTCATAAAATTTTAGCCAATCCCTGTCCTATAATGAGCTTAGTCGCCCTGATCTCTAATTCATATTCCTGGATCTTACCAATCCACTTGCCCCTCTTCCCTTCACTATCTTCTTGTATTAGAATATCCTTTACTGTTGTTGTGGGGACGTAGGCAGTTATGGCCAACTGCAACACATATATCTGAAAAGCCTTTAAATATTTAACCAGGGCATAGGCCTGCTTTTCCAGAGTATTATACTTTAATTCTGCGTCCCGCAGAACCTGGATGAAAAATGCGATCCGTTGTTTGTGCCCTTCTATGTTATTTTGTAACAACACCACAACTACTGTATGAGGGTAGGCAAAAGAAAATATCTTGACAGTCTTGCTGTAATCAGGGCCTGCCAATATTGGAGCTTCAGCAAAAGCCTATTTGATTCTGTTGAAATAAGTCCTTAAGTGGGGGGTCCATTTTACTTCGTTATCTTTCTTGAGCATCTTCATAATACATCGGATAATCTCAGCGTAATTTCGAATGAACCTTCTTAGGAAATTTATTCTCCCCAAGAATACCTGGATTTCCTTTTTATTCCATGGGAGGGAAATGTCGTTGATCACTTCTACCCTTTTCGGGTCGATTTTCACTCCCTCCTTAGTCACTATGTGTTCGAGCAGCTTCCCCTCCTCCAGGGTGAACATGAAATTTTGGGGGTTCAGCGACAGGTCGTACCTACAACACTTCTCGAAAGTTCGGTGAAGATGTACAATATGCTTATTTGAGAACACAGTGATATCGTCCAAATAAATCACTACGAACTTATCTTGCTTTCCTAAGAAAGCAATGTCCATAGCATGTTGAAAGGTGGCACTGGCATTGATTATACCGAATGACATCCGGGCAACATGAAGGTTCCCCATGGTGTGGCGAATGTTGTTTTCTTCTGATCTTCGGGGAGGACTGCCACTTGACTATATCCAGAGAAGCCATCCATCATGGACATTCAGGAGGATCCGACCACCTATTGCAATATGTGGTCCATCTTTGGGAGAGGATAATCGTCCTTGAGTGAAGACCTGTTGAGATTTTTGAAGTCTATGCACAGTCTTATTACTCCATTCTTCTTTCTTACCAGGACAAAATTTGCCAACCACTCATAATATCTTAAGGGAACGATAATTTTAACTCACAACAACTTTTTGATCTCTTTCTCAATTGCAGGGAGCAGCAAGGGGTTGATCTGCCTAAGTTTTTGCTTATGAGGCTTGGTATCTCCTTTGAGAGGAATTTTGTGTTGTATGACATCTATGTCGAGAGTTTTCAGATCTTGGTATGACCAGGTGAAGACATCTTTATACACTTGGAACAACTTGATATTTTTGTCTTGAAATTCTTCAGGAACTCCCTTGAACAACTTTACTATCTTTGGGTCCTCCTCCATCCCTATATTTATATCATTCACCTGCTCATCCTGTGTCATCTTACTAGGATTGATTGGGATTTCATTTTTATCAAACAGTGTTTCTAGGGGCACGATACCGCTAGGAATGACGTTCCCTTTGAGTTGCAAGACTTGGTGTCTGGCCAATGTTTCTTCCCATTTGGTCTATGGATGATCACTTGGCTCTTCCTCCACTTCATCAATCATCAAATTGGAGAATTCGCCAACCATCTCCATGAAACGTTTGAGTTGTTCCTCCTCCTCTGTTGGAATAAGGTCCCCTGGATGCATTTTGATGTATATTTTAAGTTGTGTTTTAATATATTTTGGTACTAGGTAACTTAGTGGTGGTGCTTTAGGGTGGGTCAAAGTCCTAATGATTTGTAAAAGGGGTCAAACGGTAGACCTAGAGTCCACAAACCATGGTTTGTAGACCATAGGATAGCAAGGGCTATGTTGATATAAATAGATGAATGATTTGAGTCTAACTGTAGGCATGCATGAGAATTGATATTACACGCGAATTGCTAGGATCTGTTTGGGTTGTTTTAGGTAAGGACTCCTGCAGGCTGTGTGCACGGATATCCTCAGTCATGTTGTGTGAGGACCCCACTAGGTTGCGTGCGCAGGCTGTGTTTGGGTTGTAAGTAGATCTTTGGTATCAATGAATGCAAAGTATCGTTGAAGTATTTTTGTGTTGTCTGAATTGATTGTGCTTACTACTGAAATATATCTATAATGTTTATGTAAAGATGCGAATGTATCTATGTTCTAGAATTAACATAAGTATATCTGTGATCTGATCTTCGCTGCAATTATAGTAGTCTGTTATGATATTTGGTAATGTGCACGTGTATGCGACTGTAACTGATTAGATCTATTAGCTTTGTTAAACGAGATGCAAATATACTCATTCGGTATGAACCTAGTCATTATAACACATATCTGCAGTGAATTACCCACTCTCTCCCAGGGTGCGGAAACCTAGTTGCAACACCCTCCCATACTACTTTGGGTGACATCTTGGCCTCCGCAAGTAGGTCATTGCCAGAAGGGCCAGTAGTATAGGGGTTTGTTGGTGAATCTTAACCTCTGAACCTAGGTTAGGACCCACAAATCCAACATCCTCGAAAACCTGCCAGTGCTTTACATTATTTGGGATAGATGGGTGATATCACACCTCAACCTTGTACCTAAGCAGAGGATTTTTGGGTGGGCAAAAATTGTTGGCTGCAACACCGAATGAGTCGGCCATCCGATTTTTGTCCCTTGGCATGAATTGTTTGTTAAAGGCCAAGAAGAAGTTCTCCACCAAGGCCCACACTTCATTTCTATAGGCTCTGAGACATGGATGTTTAGCTTGGGACTCATTCCTGAACTCTACACAGTCCTGAGCCGGGGGGTAACATAGGGCTTTTCTTATGAGTTGGGGGGTAATCTCAAGGATCTTGGTGCCCCAAGTGGAAAGGAAGATGCCCTTACTCTCGATGTAGGGTTCCCCAAGCCATATAATAAACACTGGGAATGGATGTCTCATCGGGGCAATTTGATAGTAGAGACCTGATTCGATGACCCTAAATATATTGTTGCCCCTTCACTGAAAGTCGAAGAGCTCGGCTCTGGTGTGGGCTACAATGAAGGGATAGACCGGGTCACAGAGTTGGGCATGAGCATCAGTGAGGGGTTTCGGTCTAGGAGCAGTGCTGACCTCGTAAGCTTGGGGGGTTTCGAGCGCAGAGCATTTTAGTTTTTCCATCATAATTTGAAATAAAAGTAAAAGAGAAAAAGTGAAAGGGACACGATCAAATACCGGAAATAGTAGTGAGGTGGCAAGGGAAAACGACGTGAGAGTGAAAATCAGCCAGTACTTGAGTTTTAACCAGACTAATATAGCGGAATACCAATAACTAACCAGTAGAATTACACAGTCAAGAGTAAAACGCGATATGCAAAACAAGGTTTTACTATTTATCGAGGTTGGATGACACTTGTAGGGTTGATGTTGTCAGGACGTCCATAGTGAGACATGTGGCACCAGGTGGTTGGCTGACAACATCCAAGTAGGTGGAGGACACGTGTCGAACAAGACAAGTACTGACCTTAAGTCTGCTAAACTTACCTTACCATAAAAACATACTTGTGCCAATAGTTTAGCTGTGGTGGGCCCTTTCGATCTTCGGAGAAGTGAATGGAGGTCTCCACCCCTTATCCTTGCCCCCACGGAACCATTTTGACTGGCCCGAAGGAGGGATGACGTCACATCCTCCGCGGGTCGGCTGCGGTCACCTTAGTCCCTTTTTGATGCCAACGGGCGCGTGGTTCTGCCACAGAACTGTGGGCGCTGCCTTAAATGAGTAATCGGTATGGTATCACCGCGCTCGTTCTTTGAAAGCCCCCTCTATGAACCTTGCTGTTCCCCGTCCTCTTGGCCTGCATTTTTACTTTCGTTTATGTAGCAGCTCCTTTTCTTTTGTCAGTGAGGTCACAAGCCTACAGAAGGAAAAGTGAAGAAACGGTGCTTTGATGCATCAAAGCATTGCCGCTTGGACTACGTGGCGCCTACAGATCTGTGACCTCTTGAGAGCTAAGTTAACTTCTCTAGACTGGGACAACACTATTTCGTCGTGTGAAGCCTTTCACCATATCTATGACCAGAGAAACCGAGAGTCGTGGATAGCTCTCACTAATGATCCCCAGAGTAGCCACGGCTTTCACCTCTTCAACGACTACAACAAATGCGTCTTTTTCCAGGTTAGCTGTGAGGTCGATGAGACTAGAGGTTGGCTTCTCCAGGGAGCTGCCGAGGGCGTTATGCTTCTGGTGAGCAGTGAAGGGGAAATGGTAGCTGCTAATATCGTAACAAGACGCTTTAGACCACTGCCCGATACGAAGGTGAGAACGCCCCTTGACCTCCACTCGTAGGTGTGTGCAGCCGCCAATGTGGTGGATCAAAACCCAGAGGCAGAATATCAAGGGTTTAGGGTGATGGTGTGGGGAGAACTGAGATCAAATCAGGTGCATTGTCTTGTTTATACCTCCACTACAGACACATGGAGTGTAAGGCTCTGTTCAGGCATAGACACTACGTTATTCAGGGGACCATTTGTTTCGAGCATAGATCATGACAACAGCACCATCTACCTCACCTGCTTAAATCCATATGTGATGGCGAAATATAACATAGAAAGCGGGTTGCTGGAAAACTTATGGCCGCTACAGTTGAGGCAGAGGAACAGACGCGGAACATTCTCATGGTTGTTGCCAGCAGCAGAATGTCATCGCCTCCACTGACTTAATGCAAGGCATTCCTCCATTGGTTTTATGGAAAGCGTCAGATCACATCTAGGACAACACTTCAATTCAGCATCCTCTTGCAGGGCTTTGCACAGCAGTTTGATGTACTTGGAGAAGCCGTCCATGGAATATGCTATCAACGCTAAACTCAACAAAACCCCATTCTCAATTTTTAAGATGTTCATGTATTTTGTTCTTCAATGTGGAAAACATTTGAGCTTTTTTATGTTCATGTATTTTGTCATGGAATGTGGAAAATATTTGAGTTGCTCTGAATCTGAGTATGTAAAAATAATAATCAGTTCCCTCTCGGTGTTAATGGAAGTATGTTCAATAATTATCTTACGACGGTATGGTTTTTGTTCACCTATATTGTGATAATTGTGTATCATATAAAGTATTTTCAAAATATACTAAATAAACGGTGTATAAAAATATTTTTTATCAAAAAATTATAATAAATGGGATTGATGTAGTAGAGGGAATTATATCTCATGAAAAATGGGAAAGGAATTTTCTTTAAAAGGCAAGATGTCATCCAGTTCAATTTCTATTTTGTTAGACATTATCAAATATCGTTCCATTTCACTGTTGAATTTGTGAGACATCATCCCATATCATCTTCTCTTGTAAATTGAAAGAAATCCACTATTCGAAATCGAACTAAAATTATGATGAGAGAATGAAAATTGTATTAAAAAAAATGACAGTGTATTATGCAATTCAAAACTGATTTATAAATTTCTATATTTAAAATATATATTGACAATTATATTTTTAAAAAATAGTTATAAATTAAAATTACATCAATAGTTATAAATTGGTCGATGTTATATTAACATTTTTTCATAGAAAAATCATCTTATAGTTTTCATCAATACTATATGTTCATTTCTCAATCAAAATATTTTATAAATATTTTTTTAGATTTATTTTTACTACATTTAGGTCAAATTACATAAAAATAAAAATAAAAACAAAATTATAACTATAACTATTAATTAAAATATTTTGACTTAGTGAAATTACATAAAAATAAAAATTAAATGAAAAAAAATTAAAAAAATTAATACCTATAATTATGAATTGTTTATAATTAAAACATCCTAGCTCTAGCTCACAGGTCCTGTACATCCTAATATATGAGAGATGTGTAGGTGTAATTATATCTTATACTTTTTTGATCCATTGATTATGAGATTGTCTTTGGGATTAATCACATCATAGGATTTTATCATATGTTCAATTTATTAGACTTTCAAATTTTTATAAGCATTTACATGTAGGCTCAATTAAATAATAATAAAATATTAAAAGTTATATAGAACCGAGTATGGGGGAGATGTTGTCACGTCTCTACAATGATTTAATAAAAACAAATTTTATCCTTGATTATATTAACCTACAAGTTAAGTGTAGACTGGAACTGGGTGACCTCATGTAAGAAGAGGAATGTCACAAAGTCCGACACTGCCATGCTCCAACAGACAAAGATCAACACAAAACCCCCAAAAAGAATACTAGCGTAGGAGGGGCACTAAGAATATCGAAAGTAGAGGGTGGAAAAAATCATAATAAATATTTAGAGTCCCAAAACGAGGGAGATTAGCCACAAACATAAAATGAATCATGAGTTGGATGGGATTTTTTCACTATCTACAAGCATACAGAGAGTTTCTAATTGAAAGTTTCATTCTATAACCAGTATAAGCAAAAGTAAGAGTCCCTTTAGCAATAAGCACTTTCCTTCTAATGTGCCCTGACACATGTGGGCGCAATGCATGTGAATTATACAACACAATCAACAAAAGGGGGTATGCAACTAACACATAACGGGAAAAGAGACATGCCCAGAAATGGATTTTTTGTGACAAGGCTCACAGTTACAAACTCACTAAGAGGCTGCGAGTGTTTCCTTTTGTCTGCACAACTATATTTTCCCCATGGATGCTTCATGAGATCTCTTAGTCATGCAATACTTGACCAACAGGAAGAAAACTGATTTTACAAAATACCCTTTAATAGTACAAATCAATCCACACTTGTAACTCCCACCCTACTTTGTCTCCTAAGGGAGAGGGTTAGGATAGTACCTCTGCACTCACATATGAAAATACAACCCGCTCTTGAGTATGAGAATTAGGTACTCACTTATCAAACTAGGAGGAACATCGATTCACATGCTTATGCATGCGAGGGGTTAGCCACACCACCTTGTGTATCAAACACATTCTCCATTTCGGGTTGGAGGGCTGATCCAAGTGGATATTGCTGGTCACCCAAATATTCCACTCATACCCATAACATTTTTTGCTATTAGTTTCCTATTTTTCAACATAGTTTCTATTTTGGAAATTTTCTATTTTTGGTTGTCTTTTAGGTCTTGAACTTCTATAGCCGTTTTGGGGCCCTAAACGAATTTTTTTGGGGAAACGGGAAGAGATAAGAAAAAGTATAATGTTTGTTGTCAAAATTTTCTCTCCTTGGATAAAAATTTCTAATGGGCCATCGTGTGTGCCAAACAAAGATCATATGAAAATGTTACTAACCCAAGAATTTGGCATTCCAACAAACCTCATGAAGGCCCATAATCTTTTGGTGCTCCATAGCCTAGGGTTAGGTTCTTGGATGTTTATGGTTTTTCATTGTTTATTAATGATAAAAAGGCCTAAAATCCTCATTGTAACACATATGAGAAGACATGTAGCTATCATATCTCTTCTCAGAGATAAGTTACTATAACCCATGCTAGTTTTCTTTCAATCTACAAGTAAACAATCTTCAACATTTTCTATATATTAATTGAAATTTCGTTTCATTATATATTTATGTTTCTTTTTAAATTTGTATTTCATTTCATTCCTTCATAAATTGAGATCAATGCTACCAAAGTGATATTCTCTTTCTTAGTTTTTTTGTGCATTTCCACAATGAGGTTGGGTATAAGTATTAGGGAATCGAACTGATTAAGCCCTTACAATACCAACCTTGACGAGCCCATCATCCTTCCATGGTGGAAAAAACGAAACATGAGGGATGGGGATATACTATCAAACTATTTATCGAAGAATCCCTCCAACAAAAAAGCAACAAGATTATGGATAATTTTTCCTAGATCCTTTAACATATGCCAATGAGCAATCCATATTATTGTAGTAGTCATTTTGGAGAATCCATCACCTTTAAGATACAAGTTAATTTAGACATTCCTATATTTGAATACCAGATAGACGCAGATGCTCTAGATATTTAATGCTTTAATCTGCTGGAAGGATATTTTTTGGCCCATAATTTTTTTGATAGAGAAGACATTACTTTTTCACTCCTTAAGGCTGCCCCCCATATCAAGGACTTATGGGAAACTTACTGTACGAACAAAGGGTCAAGGAGGAATCTAGACTATTTTCAATTGCATCCTCTTAGGACTCTTTCCAAGATGTTGTTAAGGAAAATTATTACCCTATTGGGAGCTATGAATACAAGTACATAAAATGGACCACACTACAACAACAAAGGGAGCAAGAAGTGTTGAAGTTCATGAATATATTTCATACCCTATCCAAAAATATAGGTTGCAAGAACTCTGAGGAAAATTTGGGTCTGCAGTACAATGGTTTTGTGCACAAATACATCCATGTAGAAATACAATTTCTATCCATATCCTTTCTTGGTGCATCATATCGATATGTAGTCAAGATTGCGCAGAAATTTAAACAAAAGAAGCGAGACTTTGGACATGCAAATCCAAAGTCTTGAAAAGGAACATAAAAACCATGAAGAAAAGGATAAAGCCAAGGTCTACTGACGCACAACAAATTGTCGAAGCCACAAGAAAGGAGTAGAAATGGAAAATTGAATACAGATATAGGAAAGTGCTATGAGTTCCACAATAGTTCCAATCACATCACAAATGAATGTCACACAAATTTTCCACTCGTGTTCGAGCTAAAATATTTATATTCATATGCATGTTTCGAATTTGAGCCCAAACCAAACAAGGGGAAACAAATAATTGATGCAAAACCCAATGCGATTGTTTCCACCACCAAGATCCATAAAAGTGAGCCCGAAAATCCAAAAGAGGGTGAGAAGCTCTTCTATGCTAGATGTGGGTGAAGGATGTTCTGTTACAATTCATTATCGATAGTGGGAGCCAAAGGTACCTCATCTCAGTAGAGGTTGTTAAGTGATTCGTTATTTGGACAAAACCACACCTGTATCCATACCCCATCAGGTGGCTCCACCAAGGGCACAATCTCCACATCACTCAGCAATGTCACCCACCCTATAGATTGAACCCTTTCATAGATGAGGTACTAGGCGATGTTTTTTCCCTTGAAGTTTGAGATGTTTTATTATGGAAACAATATTAGAGGAAGTGACATGTTATGTATGAGACTACACTTCATACTATTATTATTACTTTCAGCATAAAAATATACAAAATATGAGTGATAGTCCCACCTACTGTCGTTTATTTAATATTTGATAATAAATGTAGTATGATCATCTCCTAGATTGGATTTTCTTTTTCTTCTGGATTCACTCTCAAAGTAACAGGAATATCATGGACCACATCCATGGACCCGATAAAGGGCCCCTTTGTGTAGTGGAAGAAATTGGATAAGGTTGTGGAATAGAGTAGGTACATCTTCTCCTCACCCACAGGGGTACCTTTGCATTTTCAGGTTAAGCATTCAATTCACGTGACTCCTAGATCACCTCTACCTAATGGTCCAATCTACCTCTACTCTCATTTGGAAAACAAGGAAATTGAGCGGAAAATATAGGAGTTGTTGTAAAAAGGGAACATATAACCAAGTTGCTCACCTTGTGGGATCCCATTATACTCGTACAAAAGAAATATGGGACCTGGAGATTGTAAATTGATTATCAAGCACTGAAAAAATCATATTTAGGAATAAATACCAGATTTTATAGATTGATGAACTTCTTGACCAGCTCAAGGGGGTTAAGTGCTTTAGCAAGCTTGATTTGAAATTCAGCTATCACCAATTTCTTATAGGACCCATGAATGTATGGAATATCAAATTCAAGTCTAAGGAGGGTCTCTTTGAGTGGTTGGTCATGCCCTTCAGGTTGAAAAATTCCACCAAAAATTTTATGAGACGAATGGAAGACATCTTGCAGCATTTCACTAATTCATTTGTGGTTGTATATATGGATGAAATACCCATCTTTAGCAAGAGTTATGAAGATAAATTGCAAAATATTCAATAGGTTCTTCAAACCCCGCGACAACACAATATTTGTGCCAACTTGGAGAAATTATTGTTTGGCATGGATCAGGTCTAGTATCTGGGATACATAATTGATGATAAATTCGTTCACGGATTTAGCTAATATCTAATTCATTCGAGATTGGTCAGCCTCGACAACTCTAACAGAGCTTCGCAACTTCTTGGGTATTTATAATTTATATTGGAGATTCATGTTGGGGTTATTTCATATCACCTGCCCTTAAGTCAAGTTACCAAGGGTGGAGTAAAAAAAATGTTTTTTTGTCCTGACTCACAAAAAAAGGCATACATTGAGTTGAAACACTTTCCCCATCTTATGTAGGCACTTAACGCAATAACAACCATTGCTTCATAAGAGCAAAGGACTAATACAGGTGGATATTGGTGGCCACCTGCCTATTCCACTTGGAATCCCAACATTTTTTCCTAGAAATTTCCTATTTTCAGTGTAGTTATATATTTTTGGTATTTTTTCATGTACTGAACTTGTGGAGTCATTTTGAGACCCTTAGCGAGAATTTTTGGGGAAATGGGAAAACGCAATGCAAAGACTAACAATTGCAGTCAAAATTTTATGTCCTCAGATAGACATTTATAACAAGCCATTGTGCATTCCATACAAATATTGTATGCCAATGTTATGACCCTGGGAGTTTGACGTTTGAAATAACCCCATCACAATGCATAAGAATTTTTCAGTTCATCTCCTAGGGTTAGGGTTTTGGATTTTTAGGATCTATCATTTTTTCTTCATGATAAAAAGGATTGAAAGCCTCATTGTAACATATTTTTGAAGACATGTAGTGGTCACATCTCTTCTAAGAGACCAACTAGTATTGTCTAAGCTAGTTTTCTTTCATTATGCATGTAAACAATTTTCACCATTTTCTATGCATTAATTGAATTTATATTCGCTATATATATGGTTTTTTGTTTAAATTTATATTTTATTTTTTTTCTTTCATAAATTCAGATCACATAAACAATCCCCTGTCCTATCATTGCCCTCAAAATTCACCCCCATAAGGATACTCAGGGTCTTGTTAGTAGGGTCCTCTTCTAAATCAGATTTGCCTCATCTAGAATACATTGTAATTTTTCCTACCAATATAAATGAGTTTCCATTTTCCATCCTCTATCAAAGCTTACGAGTATTTGGTTGCATTTCATATTGGCCAAAAGAAATGCAAATTTATTTCCTGTTGTCAAAGTGTGGAAGGTGAAAATGTGATTAAAAGAGAGCAATAATTTTCTCACATGGGAAATCAAGTTAAAAAGCCTCCTACTTCTAGAGATATTTTTCATTTGGGCACCTAGAAGAATATACGGGTTGTTCTAATCACTAAATATGAATTTCCATGTATTTGTAGCTTCAAAAATATTGCCACATCTACTAATTGGAGGCATCCTTCCAACATTATAAATTTGGCTTAATTATTGTTGGTTGTATTGCAATATGTTGTATATATTCATAAAACATTTTGTTTTTTTTCTCGAAACAAACCTCAAAAATTGGCTTCCTTGGGCTACCTTTTGATGCCCCATCAAAGCTTAGTTTAACCAAGCCGTAAAGGGGAGGTTAATAACTAGAAGGTGAATATAATTGAGGATTATTAAGATTAAGCGAGGTTGGGGAGAGCATGGAATGAGAAATATCAAGTTGATTCATAATAAATATTTCCTCAAGAAGATATTTCTAGTCATCCTGGTTCCAGGTCTCAACTAGAATTGTTTCCTAGATATACTACTTAATGCTTTTCCATACATTCTCAAAAGGTTGTTGCTAGTTTAAAAAAATTATTTTTTTCCTGTCTTTCCAAATTCCCCACATAATGAAACCCCCTGAGAGATCCCAATATTTTTTAACCATTGGGATGGAGAAAATATTGGGTTCTGCTAGTCTCAATTCAAGTTTTTCACTTTAAAAGAGGCTTCCATTTCAAAATTGATTTATTGGTCCCATTACTAGATCCATAGTTAATATGGATTTATATTTTCTTTTGCGAGGATGAGTGAGTGATTGGAACACTGGGATGTTATCAACTCCACCCATTCTCAAATCCCATGGGGGGGGAGAGGCATCTTTGGCCCCTTGCAATAAGGATAAAATGGTAGGTATTTCCGAGATTACTCCAATGAGTTATTGATTCACCATTGTAATAGAAAAATGGATTTATATTAATTATGAAATAAATAAATTACATTTAAAGTAAATAATTATTATTTATATTCATATCAATTTATTATTATAAAAATACCCTTTAAATCATATATGATATTAATAAAAGGCATATGTAATATTCCTTTTTTCTAGGTTCAATAATCTATTGATTGATTAAAATATCACATACATCATAAAATTTCTAGTTGTGATCTACCTCTTGGGAAACCACATCATCAGTAGAAGAATAAGTCTTTAGTCCAGAAATTTACATTTTTCTAAATTAACCCGTGTCTAAAATAAGTTTGGGAAGTTTTCCTAGCTATAACATCCATTGATGGAAACATATAATAAAAAAATAGTAGAAAAGTTGTTATAAAGGTATGAATACTATAACCTTATAATCAGGGGAAAGTAAATTGTTGTAATTAAAATGGAAAACCATGTCACGATTGTCATGCATAAGTTGACACATCTATTGGTGCCATAGATATTCCTAGCAAAATTAGGCCTTTTCCTTTGCAAGAAGATATTTTGTCCTCACAAGTCAAAGAGCCAAGTCCCTATGTTCTAAAGACATTACTTGATTCTCTACATCGGTTGCATTGAGCTGAAGAGAGAGTTTCTTTTGATGTTCTCCTTTTTCTCCATGGCCTTGGAAATCACAGTTTGTTCTTTCCAATGTCGTTCAATTGCTTGAAGATATTTATTGCAACCTATTTAATGTGTATAATAAACTGCCACTTGGTGCATTTCCTACTATATATGCTTAGGTTTGTTTTGTAAGTATATTTATGCATCACTTTGTGGCCAACAATGATAAAGCTAGGTGTTTTCTATATCCTTTCCACGAATATCCCCACATGTGAAGCGAGGGGTAAGAGGGGGCCGAAAATCCCCCCCTTCACTTGTGTCGGGTGCAGCACGGGGGGTCGCAGGGGGGTGCATCCCCTGCTATCAGGAAATTTGCAAGGGGGTGTTAGCACCCCTACACGAGGTCTGGGGAAACATCTTAGGAAAAAATTTTCGACACTATATTAGGTGGGCGGACCTACTGATGGTTTTGTGCATGGGTTTTGCACATGGTTTTGGGAGTGATGGTTTTTTGTCCACGGTATTTTGTAAATCCAGTCAAGGAAACTATGGTTATGTTCTAATCAACGGTTAATGAATTGGGGTTTATGGATGCTTTGGCATGTATATACATGTTTTGTAAAATTGAAGGGAATATAATGAAAAATCAAGCTCGTAGTCCTAGCCTTGGGATCCAGGGGAAAATCTCTGTGTATATTTTTTTATGTTTTATGCTCTCACTATTATTTAGTTTCTATTTTAAGAGTTCGTTTGCAGACAATTTTTGTATAGGATTAAAACCTATAGATATCTTAAGCTCCCCTCACCCCTATTAAAGGAGCCAAGTCTACTATGGGTGTATTCTCATGGCAAGTTTGAAAGGAGAAACAGGCTAAGATCATAGGTGAAGGAAAAGTAAAAAGTGCACATGGAAATAGGGTTACATCTTAAGGGGTTGCAATCACTCAAAGAGACACACAACGATGAAAAATGAAAAACAACCCATTGAAGATGGAGGAGGAGTTTTTTTAGGGAGAAACGAGAAGGGTAATTGGAACTATGATCCAATGAGCACGTCAATAATGAATGTCTCAGAGCTAAAGTGGGAGAGAAAGAGGTAAGGCCATACTTAAACCATGAAATATGTTAGAGACTAGCAAGCCAAAAATGGAGAAATAACATGTATTATGAATGACATAGAGTAAGTTGGAGACACATTCTACTAATACAAGGGACGTTCTAACATGGGAAAATAGGTTCGGTATTGTTCTTTCGTTCGAGCATGGGATGGAGGTCCCCATTAACATGCAAGCCACTCCAAACCAATTCGAATTTTTTACCTCTTCAAGAAGAGAAATGACTCTATTCATTAGATAGAGCCTTTGCGGGAGGGAGGTCAGGTCAAGAGGACATATGCCTTCCCTTCTCATCATGGAGGAAACGATTATGATAGTAAAAAACAACAAATAGATTTTAGTGGCTTACCCACTCTGTCACTATAATGTCATAATGCATGGAATGAATGCCATTTTAAATATCATTGGGTCAAGCTAAACCATTGGCACATAGTCATCCTTATCCGTAAAAGCACACACATGGTGTGAACTATTTGAAGCGTGGAATTAATATTCACTTCCAAATGGAGAGTGAGACGATACCTCCCCTCCCCCTAAAATCCATATGTAATATTAATAATGAGAAAAATAAAATATAAATTATAAATACGTGCCAAATTAATAGAATTTTTTTTATATAAAAAGTAAACCAAATATAAACATTAAAGTAAATATTTTATAATATTATAAAGTTATATATAAGATTAATGAGAAAAAAATAAAAAATAATAAATTAATATAAAATCAGTAAATGGAAAATAAACTTAAACATTACAGAAAATATTTTATAATAAACTTTTATATTTATAATTAATGACAATTTTTTTTTTTAATAAATAAACACAAAATTAATAAATAAAAACAATTTTATATGGGAGTGCGAGAATCCACACATCTTACCATTTCCACCAGATGAGGTAGCAACAACTTATGATGATGGAAAGCAGAGCATCATAAGAATTCCAAGCGTATAAGGAGTGAGGGTGATAATCCTGAATTCGAATGCCAAATATTGGAGTTTATGAGATGGAAATACCCAATCGAGATCGTTAGACGGAAATGCACGATAACACTATGATTCAGTGGCCTATAGGGAATTTCATCTAAAATTAATTTGTTGCACAACAATATGATATATTTGAAGAAATCGTTTATGGGAGATGCACAACTATGAACACTAAAGTAAAAAAAAAAACCTATTGTCATTTTTTATCATATCCGTATATTTTATCATGCAATGTGAAAAACCTTCAAGTGGCTTTGAATCTATAATAACCTTTGGTAAGCATGTGAATAGTTTATTTATATTGTTTGAGGTACTTGGCATACTATGGGCCGTGTTAAAGGGCCTCGTGTGAATACGATAGGATCATGAATGCTTAATTTTACTAATAAAAGAAAATAGTTAACCATAAAATTATGGGAAAAGAAATGTTATAGTGAGTTTCATATCCCATAACAGTTGAAGACATTTTGACATTTTTGATCAAAGAAAGTTTCCTTCCCAATCTCTTTTCCTTAGAGATAAAACATCTCAAATGGGAAAAGGAATCCAAAAGGGAAGAGAGGAATTTCATGCAACATTGAGGAGAAGAAACTATAAAACTAAAAGCCTATGATAGGAAGTTGTAAAGGAGGTAGAATGTTGTCATGCAAAGACTTTTTGAGCTGGTTAGCCAATGGAACTCTATGTTGGATAGATAGCACTACATGGATGGCTAGTGGCAGCAAGTGTGTTGGCATTAATTTTAAAATTCATGCTAGGAGCCGCGTTGGATATTTAGCATTGTCTAATTGCTAGTGATAGCAAGAGTGTTTCCATTGATATGACCCCAACTAGCATGGATGTTGATTGCAGTGGATGTGCTGACATGATGTTAGGATGGTTAACATTGATCTACACTAGGCTAGTTGTGATGGTAGTAGATGTTCATATTGATGTGCTTGGTGTATCAAGCTCATGGGTAGTCCCATGGTTGCTCGAGTCTCTTATAGAGAATCATCATAGTAGCAGGCTTGTTGGAAACTCCATAATATGATGACCATGATGATGGGGAGTCCTAGAACTTGGAGTAGATTATTCCTCAAAACATTAGTTCAAATGCTAGCCATTATGGATTTGTTGGATGGTGCTTGGAAATATCTTTTCAATGGTATGTTGAAGTCCAAAAATGTCCCCCCTGGATTGAAATTTATGGCAAGGTAAAGTAAGTACCTCAAAGCATATTAGCCAGCCTGAAATATCAGAAGCCTGGAGGATTATTTAAATAGACCCAGAATGGCATGAAGTCGAGGTCATGGGAATAGTTCCTAGAAGGCTTGGAAGGTTGGAACCTCGGAAGGCATGAAACCTCGAAGGTTTATTTAGAAGTGATACAGGATTCTAGTGAGATAGGATGGAAGGATTCTTGGAACCACATAACCCCAAAAGGCATGAAACCTCGAAGGTTTATTTAGAAGTGATACATGATTCCAGTCAGATAGGGTGGCAGGATGCCTGGAACCACATAACTCCAAAAGTCTCAAAAGCCTAGAGGAATATTTAAAAGGGGGTTATAAGATGACAAAATATAAGGTAGTAAGAACTAAATTTCGAAGCTCGGAAGCCTAGGAGGCCCTGACTCCCATAGCAATTAAAAAAAAAATATGAAGTGGTTGGATTTTGTGGCAAGTAACCAGGATGAGAGATAAAGTTTTTGCTGACATTTGAAATTTCTTTAAATATTGAAAGGCGCACCCAACACTTGGTTTTGTAATGTTTTCATGTGTTCTAGTGACAAAGGACCCTTGAGCCACGAATAAGGCTAAACACTCCTGGAAATATTTTAAAGGAGCACGAGCCAAAGTCAAAGGAATGGTGTTAACGGAATGTGCTAAGGCTAGGTGGGCCATGCTCAGAAGCCCACAAGCCTATAAGTTTTCTGAAATTACATTTAAAGAAGGGATATGGGAACTGGTGAATCTAGGATCCAACTCACTTGTTTAGGCATTGTAATGGGGCCAATCCAGTGCACACAAAGGTTGAAAATTGGAATTTAGGCCAAGCTGGGTTTCCCCAATAACGGAGTGCAAAAGGGAGATGAATCAGTTTCCAATGGTGCGCATAGGTGGGCCATACCCATAATCTTGGAAGCCCATAACATATTTAAAATTCAATTTAGAAAAGGTTAAGAGCAGCAGGGAATACGTGCTCCCGCTCAACAGTGAAATATGGATATGAGTAGGGTCCACTGAACATCTAAGTTGTTTTTTGTGGTATTGTTGCATGTTATTGCAACCATGGGCCTATGTAGCATATGCATGGTGTGATGATTAAATAACTCTATGGAATTATTCCACCTCAGTTGGTTGTTACTCCAAATTTGTTATTTGCCACATCTGGATTAGGAGAGTCTTACGAATATGTTCAAAAATCCTGGATGAGTTGCATCTTTTGAGAGAATTTATCCATATTTGGCAGTTATGCCATAATTGGCTATAGCCATAGCTTGATAATAAAAAACCCAATATATCTAAGTAAATGTTCATAGAAAGGTTTGTGTCTCTAGAGCAATGGAAGCTATAGGAGACTGATATAGAGAGTATCGTGATTCATAGAGGCAACAATTTACTCTAGAATGGTTATGTGTGAGCTCCCTTACAAGCTGAGAATAATTGAATGGAAAAGATGGCTAGGTGCACAAGCTCTCCTTAGAGTCCAAGAGAAGCATGTCAAAATGTATAATTTGAACTAATAGGACTCTGAGGGCGTACTATAGATGAAATTTCCTTAGAATTTATGTTATAAAAAGCAATAGGCTAAGATAAGAAAATCAATGGAGTGTCTGGCATGAGCATTGAAGAGCCATACTATAAGTACAAGTCGAATTCAATGGAGGATCTCCTTGAGTGTGTAGCCTGAATGAGATTTAATCCTCAGTATGGAGAATCACAAGGGACACCATACTGAACATTTGATATGGCAATGATTTCATCTAGCTAGATGTTGCAACAGTATAGAGAGCCATTCACAAATTACTTTCTCGAGCAGTGTGTTTGGCTACAAAGACAACATCGACCATTGTGTAGAAAAGGAACAAAACCCAAGATTGAATTTGAGAAATTGCGATGAAACATTACTGAAAGAGATGGGTAAGAGTTATGATTAAGTGTTTTTGAGAAGATACCAAGTGTGTATGTGTTGCTGAGAAGAGGCCGAGAGTTCTTATGTAGAGGAAAGAGATTGAGAGTGCCTGTGTGGAAGAAGAAGGTAGAGAGAGCCAGCGGAATAGAAGGGGACGAGAGTTGAGTGTATGTCGTTCAAAGTAGAGGGCTAATTAGAGTATGATAATACAAAGTTAGAAGAGTAAAGAGAATGTTGTGTTGTCCAAAATGTGGAAGAGGAGAGCATAGATGGTATTAGGCAGAGTGGTTTCCAAGTATAGAGAGCTAAAATTAGGCAAAGAGGTTTCCATATACAATGACTATTAGTTCCCTTCAAGTTTGAGTTGGAGCATGTGTATAAGAATTTTGTACCTCCATATTATAGGGTGTTTGAGGAGGGCTTGGGGGTTGGTGCCTCATATAAGTTAGTGCTTACATAAATCGAAGGAGATTCAAGTTAGTGCTTGCAATAAATCCATGAATTTGGTGCTTCACATGGTGCTTATGTTAAGATGATCATGTGTGTGCACAAGAAGGGAGTTGGTGCTTCCAGCTACTGGGTGCTAGTAATAAATTAAAGGGATTTGGTGCTTTATGTGAGTGGTGGTTCAAAAATATTGATGTAATATAGTAGGTGTTATTATTACCTCAAATAAAAAACAATATTTGGTGGTTTTTCTCCCAAAAGGGTTTCCACTTTTAATATCTATGTTGAATGCATATGTTTCTCTTCATGCATGTGTTCATGTGTTGATTTATGTTGCTACACATGAGATGTTTTTGATTGCTCTCGTTTAATGGATGCCAAGTTTAAATGTTAAATATAAATTGGAAGAAAATCTTGAATTGGCCTTAATACTGATTCACCCCCCTCTTATTATTAACATTATTTCCAACAATTCCTATCAGACCAAGGTTCCTTCAATAAAAAATTAACCTCTTGAAGGTAAATCAAAGGGAAACAATGACATTTTAAAGTTTTTCTAACAACAAAAGGAGTTCCATTTTTAAATGGATTAGACTATGAGCTCTAGAATATTAGAATGGAAGCCTATTTGATGGTTATAATTAAACACATTTGGCTATCTATGATATATGGAGAGAGGAATGTGTTCAATACAAAATCCTAGGAAATCATCATGAAAGGGTTGTCTAAGTTAGATGTTGATACAGTGAGGAATTGTGCATCATCAAAAGTAATTTTAGATATATTGCAATGTATACATGAAGTAGAAATCTACGCAGCTCACGAGAAGGTTCAAGAAACTTGTTTCTCAAGTAGTGATCCTGAATTTTTGAAGGCTAATAATAATGAAAAGAAGAGAAGGAATAAGAGGAATAAGGCATACTAGAGGAAAGATGCTCAAAGGATTGAAAATCCTTCATAAAATTATAAATTTGTTGCTCGTCACTCTCAAGATGATGGTGGAGACACAAAATAAATGTCGTGCTGCTCGAAAGGTATGTTATTTCTTTGTAAAAAATATAAATAAATATCTCAATCATTATCGAGATGTTCATGTGAATCACTTGAAGATAGAAATATCCATGCATCTAGTAGTAGTAATGAATGTAGACCTACTTTACTAGCAATAGTAAATGAGGGATCCTCTGAAGAAGAAGCGATTATATCCGAAGAGAATAGGAGTATCCCTCAGAGTCATGAATATGGAATACTCCTAGAATATGTAGAGTTTTCAATGGAAACATAGAGGAATTTAGATCTATATGGTGACTTAGATAGCACCTTTAATACCGAAGAGAAGAATATGAATGAGAGGATATACTTTAGGAAGAAGTTGATATCTACTCTAAAGGAGATCAAGGATCTATCAGTAGAAAATCTCAAGAAAAAGGATCAGTTTCATGAATAAGAGATTGATAATGAGAAGTTGGGTAAGATAATCATAGATTTAAATGTTAAAAAAGAAGAGGCTAGCAAATTGAATGGGAGTGTTGGGAAAGGTACCCCTAGGTTGAATATTTTGATAAAGACTCTTCATTTTAAGGAGTGCAGTGCGCTACTCGAATATGTAATAGAGTCTTACAGGCTTTGGGGTGCATCAAAGCCTCTTATTCTTTAAAGGGATGGGACAATTTTGTATACGTTGAGCCCCGCCCATTATTTTTGGACCATCATGGTATTGTAAAAGAAAAGTCTATATAAGGAGTCTAGGATAACTCTTGAAAGAGGACACATATATTCAATGATAGAATTCATTTGGATGTAATGTTGTATTGAGTTTGTATTTTGTTGTTTTGTGGGAAGGTTCCTGTAGCTTAGTGTGCGGAGACCGTAGAAAGTCTACAGCTGAGTGCGCAGATCCTCGTAGCTTAGTGCGCAAGGTGGAAAGTTTTGCATTGAGAAGATTTGAGTAATAATAGAAGAATTTGAGGACATATTTGTGTTCTTTTCTTATGTGTTTTATTTACCTATATGTAGATATTATTTTTGATGAGTTAGAGTTTTTAAATATAATTTCATCGTGAAGTCATGTTTACGCTTTCTTATGTTGATTAATGAATGTGAAAGTAGAATTGCGGAGTCCGCAAGATAGTTCAATAGAAGTGTTGAACAATGTCTGCGTAGTTAGCATATTTTTTCTACGAAGCTCTAATAAGAGTTAAAGAGAAGATAATCCCTAAAGCCGCACTCCATAGTCCCTATGGATGTAGAAACCTATTTCTAGCATCCCCTGATATTGCATCAGGTAATACTCCGTTCTCTGCAACAAATTGTTGCTGAAAGTGTCGATAATAGTGGGTTTTGTTGGTTCCCGCATCCATATATGAACCTCGGTATAGGCTTCATCGATAATAGTGGGTTTTGTTGGTTCCTGCATCCATATATGAACCTCGGTATAGGCCCCATGAAGCCAAAAAATGGTTCCATTATCAATACCAGGATATGATTGAGGGATATGTGGATGTTGCATATGGCCAGAAAAGAGATTCAAGACTGGGTAGATTTGAAAGAGCATGAATTTGCAGTGCAAGAATATGGAAATTCACGTCGGTCAACTAAAAATTCATTGCAGAAGTATATTTTCATAGATCAGTATGAGATATTTTTCTCATAGTTTTCTAGTGAGCTGCACGAGTGGCTATCAATACTAGTTGAGAAAATGACTCATTTCAACTACGAGCCTACTGCGTGGAATCCAAAAATGATCAAGAAACTAAAGGGAACTGATAAGAAGATCGCAAGGGTTTTAAATTATTGTATCGATAGTGTCCCTAAAGGCTTTATTACTGAGTTTGTGATCGATACATCTATATCATATAGTGAAGCCAGCGCAAATTTTTCAAAAGCCTGTGACGTAAGTACTTAAACTCATTGAAGCTTTGGATTAAGATGTTGTTGTGTGAAAAGAGTGTAGTATGGATGCAATCAGATTGATTTTCAAAGAAATAAAAACTAGAACTACGCGACGTGGTAAACGATTTATGGTAGAATGTGATAATTACGTTGATATTGGGCACAATCCATTCTTTGGGTCTGAAAGCGAAGAAGGAGAAATTAACCCTTCTACCACTAGAAGTGTGTTAATAGAATTTGTAAGCCATTAGGGTGGTTTTGGGATTCCCAAACTCACCACTACAGTCACAACCCATCCCCATACTGTTTCTTCACTTCGACCTCCCCCATTTACCATGGCTCAAGCACCAAAGACTCCTATTGTCAAGGGATTAGATGATCTCGAGCAATTTTGTTTTGTTGCAGAAGTGGTATGGAGATCGCACAACATATTTGATGAGAATATGAAGAAAGTTAAGCTTTTCACATCAATTTAGGATAGAGCATTGTCTTGGTATATGAAATAATCCTCGATGAACCATAATTCCGCATTGGAAAAGACAAAGGCCACGTTGAATGGTAAATTTAAGAAGATGAAATCATAGTCCCAATGTATCAAAGAGATAAAAGAGATCAAGAAATTGGCCACTGAAACTGTGTGGGAAGTAGATCAAAGATTTAAGATGTTGTTAAGTCAAATTATATTTTATATTCCTAATGAAAAACATAAGAGGAATGGTTTATAGCCACTTTGTTACCACATCTCAGTTTACCATCGTTGTAGTAAAAGATTGCAACCCAAGTTGAAGCATTGGAGATTGCGATGAAAGTAAAAGATTCGTCGGTACCAGATACTAGTATAGGGGTTCATCATATCCAAACCCAATTGGTGAGCTTACATATGGAACTCCAAGACTTGAAGAAGGGAAAATAGGTTCGACCTGACATGCACACAAAAATTTGGTGCATAAAATGAAAAGCGAAGGGTCACTATAAGGATCAATGTTTTGTGTTTAGAGAGTACTTGCGCACTGGGATGCCAAGTCCGTTGAAGCCTGGACCAAGTGTTGGGAGGATTATGGGACCAAATGTCTTATGTATCCTATGCAAAGTTGCAGGCTAGAACCCCATAGACTATTTTCATTTTTTGCAAAAGTACATCCAGTCGCCGAAGCAGTTGTTCTATAATTTCTCTAGCTCGATGGGACATGATGAAAAACATTGTCGAAGCTATGATCTAATGATGTAGCAAAGTCCTGAAGCGTACATAATGAATGTAGAAGGTCGCAAAGATCCAGGTTTTCCAGCAACGTGTAGAGGTTTCCAAGGACGAGGGTGTGGTTAAGGAGGAGGCGTTGGATGAGGTCACAAACAAACTATATGTTATAACTATGGTCAACCTGGACATTTCACCAGGAATTGTCACGATCACGCTGAAATGTATTGTAAGTATTGTCGAGAATTTGATCATGAGATAGAATATTGTCCCATATTATTGGCTAAAATGCAGGAAAAGTGCAATAAACATCCTGCCCAAGACATATAGATTATGCATGCTGAACTGTGTGAGGAAGATTCAAGTGCCAACATAATGACATGCAGTAATGTAAATACTGGAGAAGACATAGCAGAAGAAAGGAAGCCTATGGAGGATATATGGGTCCAGAAAGTTGGAGAAAATAATTTTGGGTTGAATATACAATGCGAAAGAGAAACCTTCATGGAAGAGAAGAATAATTTTATGCATTATGGTGCTTTGACATCAAAGATCCAGTTAAAGCTAGTTTTATAGAATAATAAACCCAAGGATATTACTCAAACAATGGAAGTTGATCCATCCATTCTGAAGTCCTTCTTGCAGGCTTGTATGAAGTTGTTAAGGGATCAAAAAGTTATGGAAGGATTGCAGGAGTTGATTGAAAACAACATTGGAAAAGAAGAGCCATAACCTAAAAAACGCACATTGAATAAGGTGTACAAAAATAAAAAGAGAAATAGTAGAGAAATGTGGTTAATTGAGAAAGTAGGAGATTACGAAATGGACCAAGTAATTATTGATCTCGGGTATGATGCAAATGTTTTTCCAAATAAGACATGGGAACAGATAGGGAGGCCAAAGCTATAGTGGTCGTCGATTTAGATAAGAATGAAAAGTCAACATAAAATCATTCCTATGGGTTGACGACATGGCATTAGCATATATATTGATGGATTACGTGTGATTTTAGACTTTGGAGTCATTGAGATTTTTGATGATAGCAATCGATATCCTGCTTTTATTGGATTTGATTGGGATTATGATATGGATGCCATAATAAATTTGAAAAAAAAGAAAGATGGTATTCGAGAATAATGGTACCAGGTTCGTTGTTCCCTTAGACCCCTGTGAAGGATCACAATATACATAACCTATCCAGAATGAATATGGTGATGTTGATATCGAAAATATATATAATATAACTACGCATGATGAAGACTAGATCAATCATACTGCTGATGGTAGGATCAGTTGGGAGTGTGATAGCTATTTTGTTTCATACTCTAACAAAGAACTAAAGAATTTGCAGAACCAATTACGCGAAGTTTCTACTAAGTGGTGTAATAGAATTAGCAAAATGCTTCTCTCTGTCACATCGTAGGTATATGAATTTCCCTATTATGATGGAACTATGAATGTTGACTTATTCCTTGATGAATTTGAAAAGAAGGTACCCAAAGAGCAATGATATGAATCTTTGGATTCACTTTGAGGTCCACCCCATCCAAATAGTGGGGCACACATAGAGAAAAATTAGGAGGATGGAAGGAATATTGCAGATTGGTGAGGCTCAAGTTTGGTTATGAAAACACTAGGATCTTGGAAAAGTAAAATGGGAAGGATGATCCTCGCAAGAATTTGTCTCCTTGGACTACGGCTTGGGGTGAATAACCTCAACCTGAATGGGTATACATATTCTTCCACCCCTAGGATACGATGCGTCAAAAGTGGTATCTTGAAACGGAGTTGCTCCATGGAACCATAGATTGGTACGAGATGATTGAAGGCTTCATATTTACCTATAGCTTTGCATATGGTTTAGATTGTATTAATGATGCTCTTTAGGAAGTCAAAATAGGAATATTCCAAATTACCATTGAACCAATTACTTTTGTACAACCTGATTAGGTCGCACAGTTGGAACAGGCACGAGAATGTTACAATGTGACTACAGAAGAAGATGAGGAGGATTCGCACAACTTCAATATTCTTGAATCAGAAGGACAACGCGAGGTTTCAGGTCCTGAAGTAGAGATTCCTAACATATCACAGACTATAGAGAATCATCAAGTAAACATAGGCTCAAAAACGGAGCCCAAGTTCGCGAAGATTGGAGATTAATGTTACAATAACACGGTAAGCAAGGTTGCTGAATTATTTCATTACTACGAAAAGTTTTTTTTTACGACGTTCTCTAAGTTGAAAGGTATTGAAGGAGATTGGGGAGTTATTCACATTACTTTGAAGCTCGATGCGAAGTCGATCAAATAATGCCCATATCGACTAACCCCATATTATAAAGAGAAAGCAAAGGAGGAACTTGAGAAGATCCTTAGTGTTTCCATTATTGAAACAATAGAGGAGTCCAAGTGGGTTAGCCTTGTTGATCATATGGTTAACATTCACTGTTGTTCCCAGTTTTGAAGCCTCCCTTTTTGCAAAGAATAATTCCCAAAAGGCCTTTTCCCTCTTATCTCATCCCTACTTAACCTATGTTTCTTCACCTTTTTTCCCCTCCCTTAATTCCTCATTAATCCCTCATTAATCATCCAATTCCCCTTTAAATCCTTTCAAAGACCTTTGTTTGGCTTAAAATCCTTTCATTCCCCTTACCGAATCCCTTTCCTGGCCTTAAAAAGCATTAAAAATAGGCCAAAATCCCACTTTTTTCTAACATACGTAGGATTAGCCCCTTTAGGCCAGCCCCCTTAACCACTTCCCCACATGAGCCCAATGCTAAGACCAAGCGCTAGCCCGTAAGGCACTTATCGAAATCAGAGATACGGATGAAAGCGCATTCCTGTGTTAAATGAAGAAAAGCTCTGATGCGAAGACATTATTCTATGAGCCTTGGGAATGATCCCCATCGTCGATCTTATTAAGATCTCACGGCCCGTGCAAAACCTCTCACGCACCCTGCGACAGACCTTCGTGAACCGCCGATGATAATCTCCACCGTTGATTCCCATTCTGATCCAACGACCCTCGCTTCCCCGCTCCGATCGCAATTGCAATTTTCAGATGGAGCCACCTTCCATTCCTCTCGATCTGCGATCCTCCAACGCAATCTCCGCCATTGATCTTGACCTGGATCAGATGACTAGAGCTCAATTGCACCATCGCCAATCGAAAGTCCTCAAAGTGTTACCCTCTATCTCACCCAATTGCGATATTTCGATTCGATCGTGATCGTCTGTTCAAATAAGATCTACGGTCCATATCGCATCGCGCTTCATCCATCTTGCTCCCATCGGACCTTCCAAAAAGTTCATCTTTTAATCTCCGTTGTTGATCTCCTTTTGAGATCCAACGACTCACAGTCAATCGCCTTCCGCTCGCCGAGTCCCGCCATCCAAAGGTCTCGATTTCATTTCATTTTGCCCTTTTCCCTTTGTATTTCAGCCAAAGCTAAACTTTCGTGTTCAACACTAAAGGCCCCTTTTCTCTATTTAACCTTCCTACACGGTAAATCTTTACCGTTAATCACCACTGATCCATCTAATCCAACGGTCTGCAACCATTCTTCCACCATTCTTTCACAGTTTCCACTGATTACCACTGTTCCGCCACCGTTCCTCTAGGCCTCTACTGCAAATCTTCCGCCACCTTCCCTGGTTTTTATAATTGGTTTATTTTATTTGTGCAGGGATTATAGAGTGGCAAATTCACTCAGCCTTCACAGTCATAACCACTGTGATTCATTGCACAGAGATAATCTTTCAGTAGCGGTAAAGTGTATCAATAGCAAAGAGGATTAAAGGGGTTTAAGCCAGTTTAAGCCGCGTTCAAAGGAAGAAAGTGCAGAGTTTGAAGACCCAAAGAGCACACGTAACAGCCATATCTGTGTTTGAATATCTGCAGGACGTTTTTCTCCAGATAGTACACCTTCCCACTAAAGCCTCCATGCCTCCTGGAGCCCAGAAACAATTAATTACACTGACAGAAGCTTCCTAAAGACTGTCAGAACCAGCAGTTATGTAGTATGGAGGCCCACAGACTTTCTATTCAGTTCACCATTTCCAGAGAGCTAGCGCAGAGTTCCAAACAGCCAGAAGGACTTCATGAAACATCAGAGGTCAGATATCAACCTGCCAAAGACCCCTTATCCATACTATAAAGTAAATACAACAATGTAGTGCCATTAAGCAATATGGGCATGGACGCTTCCTCCATGATGTCTTAATGAATCAATTTAATGTGCATCGTCCACTCCTGTTACTTATTTTTCTCCTATAAGAACCCCCAAGAACAGATTGTATGGGGTTCCATATTTTCAGAAAAATATGTGGTGATATAATTTTGTATGCATTTTGTTGAAATTTTATATGAATGCAAAGAGCCCATTAGGTTTCAGTGATGAGGAGTTCCATCTTTAACGAGGATTCTGGTCTTTGTGCTTCACAGTCTGTAACTCTCCCCTATATGTGATAGTTTAATTGTTCATCTCATTTTCATCCATTTCTCTGATATCATGTTCTGGAATGCGAGTGGCTCACTGGTTTCGGTATGAATCTATCCTAATTGATACTCATGCAAGAACCTGTCAAGCGCTTTAAATATGGCTCAGGCGTGATATACTGTTTCATTTTCCACTTCAACCATACTTCTTCTATATTAGCTTCTATGGGGTGTTATTTTTAAAAATTCTATTGTCATGTATGGATTCTTAATTTTGTAAGCCCATTACATGTTGATATTTGTTTCCGGATATCATCCCAATGACAGCTAGTATTATCTCAATCTTTCATACGCAGTAAAGACCTTCTGATTATTCATCTTTGTGAAGTATTTTAGAACCCAACCCTCTTTACAGTAAGCTACCTTTGAACTGTATGATACATTTTTATTAGAGTTTCACACCTTGCCTCTGCAGTATTTCTTTCCCTGTGTCAAGTTTCTGAAAGTTTTGGTGCCATTCAAAATAACCTTCCCGTTTACAAGAGATAGCATGAGAGCCGGTTTCTGATAACTGCCCATATTATATTATATGCTCCTTGCTATATAAGATGTCCTAGGCATTGGTATTTCACAACTCAAGGCTGTCTCTAGGGTTGAAAACAAGCCCTATGGTGGTCTAGGAGAAAAATTCCAAGGGAGAAATAAGGATTTGTGCTGATCTCATAAAGTTGAACGATGCATGTGTCCATGATCCATTTCCGACAACATTCACTCATGAAGTTTTGGAGAATGTTGGAGGGAAGGAAGCCTACTCCTTTATAGATGGGTTCTTAGGATACAACTAGATTAGGATCACGCCAAAATATAGGAGTAAGACCACTTTATATATTGAATGGGGATCATTTCAGTACAAAATCATGTCGTTCATATTAAAGAACGCTCCAACAATATTTTCGAGAGTCATGGTTGCAGCGTTTAAATATATCCAAACAAATTTGGAGGTGTACTTTGATGATTGGAAAATATTCAGACTCTTAAAGAAGTATGTTTCTAGTATGCGCTTGATGCTAGATACCTGCAGGAAGTATCAAATATCATTGAAACTGAAGAAATTTATTTTGTGTGTACCATTTGGTATACTGTTGGGACATATTGTTTGAAAATAGGGATTGATGGTAATCCCAGTGAAGATTTTTTTAATTATAAATTTGGAGCCACAAAGAAATGTGAAGAAGATATGCATGACACTCAAACATACAAGTTATTATAGGAAATTCATAAAATCCTACACGCAGATCACTGCCCCGATGGAAAAGCTATTGAAGAAGGATGTGAAGGTCTGCTGGGATGATAATTTTCAGAAGAGCCTTGATGTTTTGAAGGAAAAGATGGTAATTGCACCAATTCTAGTCTTTCGAGACTAGAATCAGAACTTCCATGTACATGTAGATGTGTCCTGCACAGTTTTGGGATTTTTCTTAGCACAACCTCGAGAAGGAGATCTTGATCACCATGTAGTTTTTGCAAGCAAGAAGTTGTCTAAGGAAGAAAAGGAAGAAATGAATTACTCCATAATAGAGCATGAAGGTTTGGTGAGGGTATATGCATTGTAGAATTCAAACACTATTTATTAGGTGCGCACTTGAAAATTTTCACCGATCCCTTTGCATTGAAATAATTGGTGAAAAAGACCGTGTTGGTGGTAAATATTTGCATATGGCCATTTTTTTTCTAGGAATATGATTTTGAAGTGATAGTCAAGCAAGGACGTTTGAATGTAGGGTTTGATCATTTGTCTAGGATTGAGACAGGTGAAGAGCTGATAAATATTGAGGAAGGTTTACCTGATGCACAATTGTTCTCTTTTTGGGTTACAGATGATCATTTTGTAGATATCATTCAGTTTTTTACTACAGGAGTTGCACCTATGGAATATACTACACAACACAAGAAAGATATGTTAGTAAAGTCAACAGATTTTTCCTTGATTGCAAGACACTTATACAAGATGGGAGTTGATGAGATACTATGATGGTATCTCCCTTAGCACGAGAGACATAGAATTTTGGTTGAACTACATGGTAGAGTTTTTGGAGGACACTATGTAGGAAAGGACACTGCATAGAAGATTCTGCAAGTTGAACATTGGTGGCCCATAGTGCATAAATATTCGAAGTATTATTGTAGAAATTATGATGTTTGTCAGAGGACCAGAAGACCATCATGAAGGGATTAAATGGAGCTACATACTAAAGTCACTTTGCAGACATTTGATAAATAGGTGATTGAATTTACGGGACCAATCGATCTGCCAAGGAAGAAAATTGGTGCGTGGTATGTTATTACTGCGACTGATTACCTCACAAAATGGGATGAGGCATAGACGGTGAAGAATTCTAGTGCACACATGGTTGCTTGAAGATCTTGATGAGTGATAGAGGTACACATTTCTTGAAGAAAACTATTGAAGCATTAATGAGGGAATTTCAAGTGCATCATCAGAAGAGCACGCCATATCACCCCTAGGTCAATTGAATGGTGGAAGCCTTTAACAAGATATTGGATAATTCTCTGACAAAGGTTTGCAACATCAATAGGGATGATTAGGGTTTGTGCATTCCTGTAGTTTTATGGGTCTAAAGGGCTACCTGTAAGAAGTTGTTGGCTTAGACTCCATTATGACTAGTGTATTGATAAGAAGCAGTGATGTCAATGAAATAGATCATGCCCATTCTGAGGATTGCAACAGTCACATACATGGTGGAAAAATATATTATTGAGTAAATATTGGAACAACTACTCGCACTGGAGGAGGATAGGTTCATTGCTGGATTTCACCAATAGGTGTAGAAGGAAAGGGAAAAATCCTAACATGATATGCATATTAAGTAGAATACTTTCAAGCAAGGAGACTTAGTTATCTTTTATGAAAGTAAGTTCTTGAAGTTCCTTGGTAAGCTGCAAATGCACTCATTAGGACCTTACATTGTAAGGAATATTTTGGAGGGGCACAATTGAGCTCGAGAAGCTGAATGGTGAGTTGTTTCCTGGAAGTATCAACGGTAGTAGGTTAAATTTATACAGGGACGACTCTGTCGCTAGGGGTTCAGATTGACTATATGGTTGGAGAATATTATTAATGCTCCATGTAGTTGAAAGAGAGCATGGGACTATAAACTACTTTTACAAAGGAAGGCTTCGTCAAAGAAGAAGTATTATGTGGTATGTTGAAAGCTAGCACAATGGAAGGGATATACATCGAGGAAAGCAAGATTGCTCTAGAAATGAGGGTCTCGCGAAGTTTGTCCAGAAAATTACCATTGGAGTAGGAACAATTAATTTGACAAGAAATTTTATGTTAAAAGGAGCAGGAGGGATGTACTTAATGAGCATATTTGTGAAAATATGCTGCCAAATCCACATTTATGAGGCGCATTTGAAGGATATCATGGAATTTGAATTTAAAATTTGCTATAAATCAGGCATCCCGCTCCACATTCGTACACTTTGTACTTTGAGAATTAGAATTGAGATTTTGTACTTGAAAGCTAGCCAAGTGGTCTGCTGCATGTTTTATTATTGTTTTGAAGCACTTAAAGAATCATTTATCAAGGGAGGACTAGGACACACAACGAATGCTATCCCACTAGTGAATGTAACAGGGCCTAGGTCTCCAGGAAACATATCCCTATTGGCGCAACACAATTAAAGAATCCAAAGAAGAAAGTACTTGGAACATCACCAAGGAAGAAAATCCGCAATGAATAGAGTACTAAGATGATGCAGGATAGGCAGAAGCAACCTATCGAGGTTGAGTAATCTGATAAAGAAGAAGTTCTACACAAAGCCTACAAGGATATCAAAGCGGACGCTGAGGAACCTGTCTCTCGATTTCCACTATATCTAGCGCCAAGAAATCTAACAGCGACCAACCTCACAAGGGATCCGGACATGGTGAGGTTCAATATATGTACAACATTGCTCCATGATGAAGTGTCAGTCAAGGGAGATCTATTGGCATGAGTTCCAAAGCTGCACATGGAAGACTGGGATTTCAATGATCGCAACAAATATATGAAATTCGAGCGAGGTAGGTACCTACGCTCAGTTTGTTATGAAGATACTAGAGTAAAATTATTAGAGCCATTTATGTGGGTGAAAGGAATTGAGCAAGCAAGATTGTTGAACATGAGATATGTTCTGCACTTTGGGTGCGTTAATATCAATATAATTTGCGTGCTCCAACAACTGACCCTAGTGCATGATGAGAGTCGATGGCTGGGGGAAAGAGTCCCCATTGATGCGATGTTGATCCGGAGGATCACTGTGCTCCCTTGTCAAGGATTGGACCCCCCCCCGAAGCAATTTTTTGCAAAGATCAAGATAATAAGTTGGCCGACTAGATGAAGAAATATTACGGCTTCACAAAGCGATCCAACAGATGTTCTATTAATTCTATTATGGACTAGTCAGTGCGCTTTTTCGTGCATATTTTGGCAGGAAATATCATCTGGAAGTGAAACGCGGAGGAGGTGTCAACACTCATGGTATATTTGGTTGCGAAGTGCATCAAAGGAGTCTAGTACAACTAGGCAGGGTATTTGTGCAAATAATTTTTGGATGACTGCAAAGAAGCATATGAGGAACACTAGTAAAAAATGATGAAATTAATGACTAGGTGACTAAAAATGTTAGTCACCGCAATTATTTCAAGTGAATTTCTACTAAATTTGAGAAATTTAAGGTGACCGAACTGAAAATGACTAACTTAAATGACTAATTTATTCTAGGAATAAAACATACGACTAGATAATAAGTGATTAAACTAAAAGTGACTAACATAAATGACTAATTTAGTCTAGGGACAAAATATAAGACTAGATAATAAGTTACTAAACTAAAAGCGACTAACTTAAATGACTAATTTAGTCTAGGATTAAAATATATGAATAGATAATAAGTGACAAAGTTAATAATGATTAATGTAAATGACTATTATAGTCCAAGGATAAAATTATGACCAAATAACAAGTACAAGTATATGAATTAGTCATTTATGTGAATAATTATTAATTGTATCACTCCATAAATGTAAAATTGTAATTTTGGTATCGAAGTGTTATGTTTTACTATAGGTGTCTTTGAATCCATCTGTAGTGTTAAAATTTAGAGAAAAAGGGGTCTTTGAATTTATAGTGTTAAAATTGTGAATACCCTTTTGTCTCTAAAGTTTAACATTGCGGATGGATTCATCTGCAATTAACATAATTTCATGTATCATATATCAAATTTACACTAATTCCTTCATTTTAATTTAATTAGTACGGGTAATATTTAGATAGTCAAATTACTATTTATATTTATATTTAATCTTAGGCCATAAAGTTTAATTTTGAAACTTCATTGATTTAAGTTAAAAGTGTGAGTTGTTTTAAATTTAAGGTTAAATATTCATATTTACATTTAATAAATATATAAATATAAGATTGCTTATGTTGAACATGTGAGTTCATTTAAATCTAGTATTAAGTCATCATATTTATATTTGATAAATAATAGATAGATAAACCTAAGATATATATTTATAGTCCTATTTTGTAAATAGGTATGAACCTTTATTAATTTAAGTATCAACCTTAATTGATTTTTTAATGATGTATGAACCTGTATTTTTCTGTAAGTTAGTGTTCTATTCATGTAGGAACAAAGGAGTACATATAGCCGCTTACAAAGTAGGTGTTCTCACCTCGACTAGGTTTGTTGACAAAAAATTGCACCAGATGACAAAAATAAAAAAGAGATACTAGGGACATTGTCCCTAAATAGTTGGACCAGATGCACCAAAACCCATATAAAACATAAAGAACACCAAATATCATACTAGTCCTCTGAAGTGATGGATGCAGGTTTCTCCGGGGTTGTTCCTCAAGGTGGTGGAGGACAGAAGTCACATTAGACATGCCCTTCAAAGTGCACCAACCAAGTCTCAAACTTTTCTACTTTGTTAGTGAGTTGATTTTGGCCTCACCAAACAACTACCAGTCTCTCCCAGAATTAGAAATGTAAATGGTGCATTCGTTCCAATGTTTCCATCTAATCTACATGATCCTCATGAAAAACTCTCTGAGTTGTGTCCACTCTTTCCATCAAGTTGTTGATAAGTGCACGATAGTTCTCCAAGAAGCAATGTTGGATAAAATGCCCCTCATTTATCTAAGATCAATCAGACAAATAATTCCCCTTTCCACCACGGGATCCTCCACCCAGAAAAATCTGATTTTGAACCCTTGAAACCCCTCCCCTGCTATCCCCCTGCTTACCTCCTCCACGGCCCCCATGCACACCCACACTACCGAATCACGCATGCCTTGCATTCTTGGAACCCTAACGTGGAGCCACCATGATTATTTCCTAGTCTGCTGTAGAAATTAGTATAAACTAAGCATGCATACATCCAGATTCCCCTGATCTCAAAAAATTTAACTTCTTTCAAAATATAGAATCATTCCAATGTTAATCTTTTGCAGAAAATCAATTGCACACACATGTGAAGCATAAATAAAAAAAATCACACATAACACAGTTTTTTAATGGGAAATACTCAAGGTGAAAACCCCAGCTATCATATATTATGTATCATGGAGATCATGTAACAATCCTCATACAAATATTAGTACATCAAGCTCTCAGTACATTACAATCGTCACACACTAATCAAGAAAAAATTGCAAATCCATGCACTGATCTTTGCCCTTCTACTAGCCTGCCTCCACTGCGCAATCCCTACTGAAGAATAGCTCTGAATGAATTCGAATTACCCTTTCCTTGACTGTGCAATCCTCATTGGAAACTCCAATGTGTGGGTGATGCAACCAATGCATCACTATAGTCACAACAGATAGTCCATCTTGCCCTTTCACCTATCTCTCCACTAGGTCTCCACTGGAACTGTCATTCACTTTAGTTAACTGCTGTATTTTTCAGTTGATTAATGAGTTATTATTTGTGAATTAATTAACTAATTAATTCACACCACTCTCACTAGTGTATCATTCAATTAGATTAGATACAACTAGCTCAACTAAGTCTAACTGAGTTAAACTGAATACAACTCCATAAACTACTCTTCCAACTCTGTCATAACTTTTCCACTTGAGTTCTAACTGAGTCCTCCATGCATGAACCACTAGTTTCCCTTGTGAATTTCATAATTCCCTTAGTCCATTGATTTTCCAAATCTCTGCACTGAAATTAAGTGCTCTAAGAGAATAAGTTGTTGTTTATTGTTGGATTATTATTAAGAGCTAATAATAAACGACACTTTTATTTCTAGATTGACGATCTATAAATAGAATTCCCCCAATATTCTAAAAATAGAATTTCATATATTTTTCCAACTTGATAAACCATCCACAAATAGCATCCTGCAACTTCTGAAATATAATCACCATGTCTAAAAACATACATAGTCTAAAAATAAACTTACGCCAAAAATAGCCTACGGGCCCACTTAGTGAAGGCAACTCTTTTCACTAAGCTCATCATCTTGTTGAGTCTCAACACGCCTTCTCAACAAGATAGGGATTATCCTTCACCCTGATCCTGCCTCTATGGTATTTGAATTTGCTCCTGGTGAGTGCCTTCATCATAATATCTACATCCTGATCCTCCGTAAGAATTTACTAAAGCAACATGATCTTCCACTGCACACAATCTCTGATATGATGATACCGGATATCAATATGTTTAGATCTATCTTGAAACACAAGATTAACCGAGAGTTTAATGCAAATTTGATTATCACAATGTATCACTGTGGGATCTAAATGTGAACCGAACAAACCAACCAGGATCTTCCTCATCCAGATAGCCTCACATGCAGCTTGACTTGCTGCCATGTATTCTCCTTCCGCTAAACTGAGTGCCACAGATCTTTGTTTCCTGTTGTACCAAGAAACTACCGTAGATCTGAAACTGAAAATCCCTCCTGATGTGCTCTTCCTGTCCATTGGGCTTCTTACCCAATCAACATCCATGAAGCCATGCAAATTCACCTCATCTGTCTGCTATACCATAAACCATACTCAGATGTGCCCCTGAGATATCTCAGAACATGATTGCCTACCTTCCAAAAGAGCTTGGTAGTCTTAACCATTGCTTGTGAAAGTTGGTTCACCGCATAGCATATGTCTGGTCTTGTATTGACTAAATAAATGATCAAACCCACCAACTGTCGATAAACAGTGGCATCCACTACCTCTGCCGATGTAGCATCCTCTTTCTTCAAATTTCCTGGAAGAGGAGTATCAATAGGCATGCAGCCTTACATGTCAAACTTCTCCAGTATCTCCCGGGCATACTTGCCTTGAGACACAAATAGTTCACGTTCATGCTGCCATATTTCCAATCCAAGGAAATAATGAAGGAGGCCCAAATCCTTCATCTCAGACTCCTTTGCAAGATCTGCCTTGCATGAGTGTATCAACTGCTCATCACCCGTTAGTATTAAATCATCAACATAAAGAATAATTATTAAAAGCTTACCCTCCACCACAATCTGGTACAGGTTTGCATCTGCCTCACTCTTGGCGAAGCCAAGTCCAGTGAAATAGTTGTCGATCTGAGTGTACCACGCAAGTGGTGATTGTTTCAGCCCATAGAATGCCCTTTTGAGCCTGCACACATGTGACTTGCTGCTGAAGATCTGAAATCATTCAGGCTATTCAATGCACACTTCTTCCTCAATGATCCCATTAAGGAACACATTCTTCACATCCATCTGATGAATGTACCAACCCATCTGCACTGAGAGAGCAAGGATGGTCCATGTGGAAGATTATCGTGCGACAGGTGCAAAGGTTTCTTCATAGTCAATCCCGTCGATCTATGAGAAGCCCCAGGCAACAAATCTTGCCTTATACTTCTTGATGCTCCCAGAAGCATTTTTCTTTACCTTGTAGATCCATATTGATCCTATAATTGATTTTCCCACCAGCCTTGGAACAATCTCCCAAGCACTTTTTTTGATAATGGAGTCATACTCCTCCACCATGGCATCTACCCATGTGAGCTCCTACACTGCTTCTTCAAAAGAAGATGGCTCTGTCATGATACACTTGCTCATAGGAGCCATGTATCTAGTAAATCGGTCAGGTGATTGTCCCCGTCTGCATTGTGATGTAGGGACTCCTACATTATGTGTTGCATCAAGCTTGAGTCTCTCAGCTTCTGTGGTACACTTTCTTCCTTGTCTGATGTTTGGTTCTGCATGAGTGGACTCCTCCACTCCATGAATCTCCTCCTGTGGTTGATCCACATCTAGAGGCTCATCTTTGGGAACAAGAAGTTCCTCCTCTACATGCAAGTGTAGCTCCCTATCAAGCGACAACTTCATGGCTTTCACCTCAATGAATTTTATATCTCGTCGCACCACAGTCATCTGAATGTCTGGAAAATACACACGATAATTATGGGGTCTTTCTGTGTACCCCACAAATATCCCAAATTTTGCAGTTGGCTCCAGTTTCTTCCTGGTGTCCTTTGTCACATGAATGTAAACAGATGTGCCAAAAATATTCAAATGAGAAATATCAGGCTTCTTTCCAGCAAAATATTCTTCAGGTGTACTCATGCCAAGTACTCGATGAGGACAATGGTTTTGCACATAAACTGCAGTGTTGCATGCTTCTGCCCACAAGTGCATCGGTAGGCCCTGGTCATGTAGCATCGCTCGTGCAACACCCACGATCATTTTGTTCTTCCTCTCAGTGACCCCATTCTGCTGTGGGTTATGAGGCGCTATGAGTTCTCTTTGAATTCCTTCTTTGCTACAGAAGTATTTGAATTTTCCCAAGATGTATTCACCACCATTATCGCTCCTAGAGCTTTCACTTGCTTCGCCGACTCCTTCTCCACCAATTATTTGAACTCACAAAACTTTGCGAACGTTTCACTCTTCTTCTGAATGAAGAAGATCCAACATCTACGAGAATAGTCATCAACAAATATAACATAATACCTGTGTTTTGCTGTTGAATCAACCGAGAAAGGTCCACACACATCTGTGTGAATTCTCTCTAGGATCACCGAAGCACGGTTCTCCTCCTCATGAAAGGTGGTCATCACAAAATTAACCATAGTACATCCCTTTCACTGATCTGACTCCGCAAGAGTACCCTTGGGAAGTCCAGTAGAAATCTGTTGCAAAATATTAAAAGCGCCATGGTGAAGATGGCCCAATCTCCTGTGCCATAATTCACCCTCATCTCGTCTCACCACTTCTTCTTCTTTGCCCACCATTGCAGTGCAACCATCTACCTCTAGCTTGTAGAGATTCTTAATTCGAACCCCAATATTCTTGGTTTGACCTGTTGTTTTATGTCCAAGGAAGGCTTTTCCCTCACTAAAAACAACATCATAACCTTTGTCTTCCAACATTATGACCGAGACCAAGTTCTTCTTTAGACCTAGAACATGCATAACATTATTCAACAAGAATGGATTACTGGATTCCCACTCAAACGTAATGGTCCCAATTCCAGTCGAACTGTACTGACCATAGTCACCCATCTCTATATGCATATGGAGGTCCTTCTCCTCCAAGTCACTAAACAACTCTTTGTCTCCCGTCATATGGAAAGACACACCACTATCAAGATACCACACCGATCCCATTGTGCTTGAAACCAACAATGTGATCAAAGCTAAATCAAGTTAAAATTGCGAGGCTAATTCCTCTCTAGCTGCAGCTCCAACAACCTTCTTGTTCTTTTTATTTTTTGGATAGTTAGCGGCGAAGTAACCATGTTCGTGACAGTGAAAACACTTCACCTTGGACAAATCCTGCTTCTTTCCTTTAGCATCGGATTTTGAAGGAAATTTCTTCCCCTTCCCTTTCCTTGCTTTGGCAGCCAAAGTGCAATTCTCTTCATCTTCATTCTTCGATGAACATCCATCCTTGGTACCCCGCCTTATTTCCTCCTGCACAAGATCCGACCAAAGTCGCTCCCATCCTAGCAGTTTCTCTCGTCCATTAATAGAGTCTTCATAACTATGCCAAATCTTCTGAAGCCTAAGGAGAGCCAAGCTCACCAAGTCTTCATCATCAACATTAACCCCCAAACTTCCCAGTTCATCCTTGCAGTGGACAAACTTCGTGAGGTATTTTGGAATATTGTCGCCCTTCTCCATTTTTATTTTTTTGAGCTTGTCTTTAAGCGCCAACTTCCTCTGGTCACTTCTACTTTGGAAAAAATTCAAAGCCTTCCAAATTAATAATGGAGTGGATTTCCTGTGAAGGATGGACACAATATGGTCCTTCACATCTTCCAACAGAATTCTTCTCGTCTTTGCTGTCTTCTTTTGCCATGCATCAAGTAATGCAACATCGCTAGATCCCGGCTTCGGAACATCACTATCGATGAACTCCTTCAGTCCATTATCCGCTAGCACTGCCTCCATCTTGTCCTTCCAGGCTATGTAATTCAAGATCCCATCAAGGGCATACTACAGTTGCAACCCATTGAAAGCCATTTCAATGTATACTCAACTTCTGCACCAAGAATCTTCTGTAGCAAATTCGAATCATCCACCAACACAAACTCACCAATTCTTCACAATTGAAATCTTCAAGAATTAACAATTCTCTGATACCATGTAGAAATTAGTATACACTAATCATGCATACATCCAGATTCCCCTTGATCTTACAATATTTAACTTCTTGCAGAATACATAATCATTCCAATGTTAATCTTTTGTGGAAAATTAATTGCACAGACATGTGAAGCATAAATAAAAACAATCGCACATAACACAGTTGTTTAACAGGAAAGCCTGAAGCTGAAAACCCCAACTATCATATATTATGTATCATGGAGATCATGTAACAATCCTCATACAAAGCTTAGTACATCAAGCTCTCAGTACAATACAATTGTTAGACACTGAACAGGAAAAATCTGCAATTCCATGCACCGATCTTTTCCCTCCCGCTAGCCTACCTCTACTGCGCAATCCCTATTGAAAAATAGCTCTGAATGAATTCGAATTACCCTTGCCTTGACTACACAATCCTCATTGGAAACTCCAATGTGTGGGTGATGCAACCAATGCATCACTATAGTCACAACAGATAGTCCATCTTGCCCTTTCACCTATCTCTCCACTGGGTCTCCACTGGAACTCCCATGCACTGTAGTTAAATGTTATATTGTTCAGTTGATTAATGGGTTATTATTTGTGAATTAATTAACTAAACAATTCACACCACTCTCACTAGTGTATCATTAAGCTAGACTAGATACAACTAGCTCAACTGAGTCTAACTGAGTTAAAATGAATACAACTCCATAAACTACTCTTCCAACTCTGTCATAACTTTGCCACTTGAGTTCTAACTGAGTCCTCCATGCATGAACCACCAGTTGCACTTGGGAATTGCGTAATTCCCTCAGTCCACGGATTTTCCAAATTTGTGCATTGAAATTAAGTGCTCCAACAGAATAAGTTGTTATTTATTGTTGGATTATTATTAAGAGCTAATAATAATTGACACTTCTAGTTTTAGATCGACGATCTATAAATAGACTTTGCCCAATATTCTAAAAATATAATTTCATCTATTTTTCCAACTTGATCAACCATCCACAAATAGCATCCTACAACTTCTATAATATGATCACCATGTCTAAAAATAGACATAGTCTAAAAATAGACTTGTGCCAAAAATAGCCCACGGGCCCACTTAGTGAAGGCGACTCTTTTCACTAAGCTCATCATATTTTTGAATCTCAACATCTGCCACCCCCACAAGGCCATGGATGACAGGGAGAGAGAACACCCACACCACACCAGGGGCTTCATAATTTACAAAGGTCAAGGAACCCCGCCATGTGCACAACCTAGAGACCAGACCACCTACCATAGAAAAAAAACACCACTAGAAAAGGAGTCAAATGGCATTTCCCACCAGCACAGGGAAGCACAAAGCCACCTCTCACTAACAGGTAAGGACAACCACCACCAGAAAAACCAAATACCATTACCCACCAAACAAACACAACAAATTGAATAACAGATGATGACAAAGTAGTTGATGCTTGAGCATAACTTCTCCTATTGTAGCGACCGACCTCCAAATTCTCCACATAGAGACCACACACCAATCCACCAAACACCATCGCACCCATGCTAGAGGGCACGAAATTGGGAAAATATTTCTGCCACCTACACCCTCAAGGTTTCCTGGAGTGGATGTTCTATCTTCATCTCTTAGCATGAAAAAACTGGCTCACCGAAATCCAAGAAAAAAGGAAACGAGTGAGATCATTTCCCTTCAACTTCCTATCCTCATATGAGACACAAATAATGGCTAAGAAACTGAGCAGAAGGGACCATTTGAACACACTACACCAACAAATTCCCAGGAAAAGCACACACAAGCCACTCCCTCCTTAAACCTTCTTGTGACATTTACACTTCCTCTCCGAAGGCCACCACCAGGATCAACACCATACCAGAATGAGGAATCGAATGTCGGGATCCCTCTTATTCCTCGGCCTTATCCTTTCACCACCTCCGAACTCCAATGCACAGTTATTTTTCACACAGATTGCCAACGTGAAACCAATAGCTCTCCTGCTACATGCGTTATGGTGAAGGGATCGGGAGTACCGTTCCTCACCATCACTCCACTTGTATTTACTCATTCGAGATGCCTTCCACGTGTTTTTCAAACCTCACCCCCACTGAGGAGTATTGTATGAACCTTTGTTAATCTAGATATGAACCTTGCTTGATTTTCAATGGTATTGTGAAAGTTTGTTAATTGTTTAGGTATGAACTTGATCTAATTTTTTAATAATATATAAACCTTTATTAATGCTTATAAATATGTAATTCAAAATATTTAAGTATGGTTTATTGTGTAATAATGGATAAATGTTTTTAGTTTTATCAATTTATATGAGAATTGTACCAACAAATATATTTATTTCATTTAATACATAATTTACATGATTATATCAAATTAAGCTTTAAATAAAACACTCTTATTGGTTTTATATTTGATTAATAATCATAGTAAATCTCTTTTTGCAAAATAGCTCCCCTCAATTCATGCATAGTAGGGAGTTTGAATCCCTTTCCTTTAACTATAATAGAGTCCCACATATATTGGTAATAAGGTGAGCGAGCAACATTAAATGGCATATATGCATCGTACCACCATCTAGAAATATATTGAAAAGAACATTCTTTGCACAGTTACAATACATGCCATATAACCCTCGATGATGTATAGCTTGAGCTTCACATTTGTGTTTGACAACTTGGATTTTGATATGGGGGAGACAATGAAGGGGATTCATTAGCATATATGGAAGCACTAATGAACCCTGGTTTTGGTGGAAAGAATGGGAAGAAGGCTCATTTTGGAGGACCGACGACTTTGATATATTTATGGAGACAACCAAAGATGTATGATAGCCAATGTCTCCAGAAATCCATTTCTCTATTGATATTTATTTGACAAAAACTTATAATGCCCCTTAACCCGACAGGGTGCCTGTAGGTTTATGGACCAAAGCTCACATAGTGGACCAGAGACAAGATCAAAACCCTTTCAATATCACCATCTTAGAGCTCGAAGGTGTGACCGTGGATCAAATAAAATATCAAAACCCCTGCAACATCACCATATTGGAGTTCAAAGGCGTGACTTGAAATAATAAGATGGTTTTCAAGCTTAGCATCATGGGATTTGGCCTCGGTGGAACAATATTTCCTTTCATTTTTAACTGCACTAATGTTGACTCCATTGACTTGTTGGAAAATTGTTTGACTGGTGAGATACCAATGAAGATCCAGTATCTGGAAAATCTTGCAATCTAATTCCCTTATCATGAATCTTCTGTGCTTATCTGATTGTGATAAAACCATAATGATCACATTCAATCATGATGACAAGTTTCAAGAAAATTTTGAATGCTCATTTGAATGTGCATTTATTTACACAACAATGTTTGGAGAACGAAGAATATGAGTTACAACTCTTTCACTTCCATGTACAAGTTTGTTGAGCAATATTTTTCCTGGGGATGACCTAGATGCTCAGTTTGCTTATCTCTTGAAACAAGCTAGAAATGAAATCTCAACTACACCACTTGCTAGTAAGAGAACAAATAACAGTCCAATGCAAAGTGGAGCTATGAATTTTTTTTTTTTATCCTTCTTGATGATGATGATGCTAAGAGCATAGCACCCAGTAACTTGAAATACATTGGGGCTTTCTCTAATACGATGGACAACCAAAATATCCACTCAATATTTTCGGTCTAGATTAGTAGAATATGACATTGATTAGTGCAAGTGGTGTGAAATACATTTATGAAAGGTGGCGTTTCCTTAATCCAGAAGCCCCATACTTGAATTTGGTGGGACTTCAATCAATAAGCTCTATAATTGCAATCAAATATAGAATTGTACCTTGGTTTTTTTGCACCAGATGCCAAAAGCAGAGTGCCATTTTTAGCACAGAGCTTCACCACAGAGAAAAGAGAGTCAAAACCAACATTTTCAATCACAACAAAATCAACACCTTCCTCTTTCATCGGAAGAGCACGTCATTGGAAAAAATGAAGTTTATTTGTTTCCATATTAGTAACTCCATATGTATTTAGACCTGCAATTCGATCAACAAATTCATAAATAGTGACAAATTTCCCAACTTTATTAAGTTGATGAGCAACATCCAAACCATTCAGCCCACTTCCCACTAGAGAAACTTTCTTCCTGCACCCATTGACCAATCCATATCAAGTTCTAGTTCAACACATCATAGAAAATAGAAAATATATTTTCAAAATGATAAGCATCATAAAAATGGAATTAAGAATTATAAATGAAAGACACATACCCTGTCCTCTTCTCAGGTGGACATGGAACAATACCACCTTCTTCAAAAGTTGTATCAATGATGGAAAATTCAATATTTTTAATAGATACTATATTTTCAATGATTCTTAGTAAATATGCACCTTCACAAGGGGCATGGGACGTCTAGTGAATTCAGGAAAATTAATTTTTTCCTGCAATCGGTCAAATGCTTCTCGCCAATACCCTTGGTGTAATAATTCATTCCACTCAGGTATTTTGTTCCTAGGAGGACATCTACTTTTATCCTACATGGAGGAAAATGTTTTACATGTTCATAATATTTTGTCTTAGATTGTTGCATGTCTCATTTTATATATTTCTTGTCAATTTTGTAGTGCTTTAGATCTCATTTGTTTCTACTCTTGAAATTTTCACTGAGGCCTTATCACTTTATCTATTTGTTCATTATTATTAAAGTATTGTTTAATGTATTGTACTTCAACTCGTTTTACTTTTACAAAACTAAGATATTTATCTCGATGGCCTAGTGTTTGCATGTGACTTTTGTCTACCTGGTGAGATCCTTCAAGGATAAATTTATGCGTAGAATTCTCAATAATATGAAATAACATGTAGGAAGATTGTTTATAGATTTTATGTTGATTTAATAACATCGGCTTCTACATTTAAATGTTTTTGAACTAATGTTTGAATTTTTCCTGGATACCATGATGGAGGTTTTTAATGGTTAAGTTGAGACGATTAGGCATATAAAACATTTTCAATTTATAAAATCCCTACAAATTTTTGTGTTCAAGAGGCTCTCAAGGACTAGGGTTAAAATTTTATTCTCAAATCATCCATAACAACTAAAATGGCTTAGAGTGTGCAATTGATACTTAAGTGCATGAAGGTGATAGGAAAAGTTACTTTCTTAAGTGAGCAGAATCAGGTAAAACTTTTATAATGAGTGTGGTGTAATGAGATTTTAATGTCTTTCATTGAAGTTAATAGCTTAAGTAAAGATTCAAGAACTAGTGCAATTCAAGTCAATTTACTTATTCTATATGATATTTTATGTTCTTTCTTATTAAGATAAGAAATTGTTGGGAATGAATTTAAACTGAAAATGTGAAGGACTAGAACTCTCCTTTTATTCCCCTTGTGATTAAAGTTATCAAGACTCTTGAATCTCTCTAGTAAGTGGGGATTTTCTCTGCATTTCTTTTTTGAATAGTGTCAATAAAATGTTCTGAAATTTTCTACTATATGAGGAATTCATTTTATTTTTTAAACTTGAACCTTGTATTGAAATAGTTTCTTTTTTTCAAAATTTTCTTAAGAAATATTCTTAAGACCTTGAGAGAGATTTATTTTGTTAGGAATAATTTTGAGGCACAACTCAAATGGTTTAGATTTTGGGAGATGCAAAAAGGTTGCATGAAGTTTGAGCTCTTGATGAACATCTACAACCTGTTACTAAATAATTGTTAGAAGACGAAGAAATAATAAATTCAGAAGGGAAACATATTACCAATGCAAGTAAAGTTTTAATCAAGCATCACATGATATGATATGGTTTAACTCCCATCTGTTGCATTTGGTTGAAACGAAAAAGGAATCCTCACCCCAACCATCATTCCATACCTATCAATCATCGTGTCACATGAAACCAAATTTTTTTCAGACATATTGTCAAACATCTAGTGAGATATATATATGCTTCCACACTTGCAATATATGGATATGTTGGTAATTTATAAAATAACATCCAACTCAATCATTGATATCACATAATCATGGTTTTTTATGCTTCTAGGAGGTTAATCATTCTTAATACTATTAAGTTAACTTGAACACTCAACACAAACATAATTGAAAATATCCTTCAAATGTAATAACATTAAATAATATTGATAATATACTCCATCTAAAAATCACTTAAATTTTCTTGATAAATATTAAAAATACTTTTAATTTGACAACATAATCCAAAATAATTTTTAATTGATAAATATTTTTATTTTTTTAATAAAAAATAATTTTTCATTGATTAAATTTTTTAATTTGTTAATAAAAAATGGATTAACCATTGAAAATCAAAATATTAAAAGAAAATTGAGAATTATATTCCCGCTAACTAAACCCAACCGAAAATAAATAAAAAGGTAATAGTGTTTTCCCTAAAAAGTTAACAGATTTTGGTGATACTTAATAGAGATTTAAGCCGCGAGGAGGGGTTTATAAAACCACCCTTTTTTTAATGTTGAGGTCTTCTGGAACAGGGTGGTGGAGGAATGACTTTGCGTGAGGCGCTGTAGTGGACACAATCTGCTGGGTATCGACAAGAATTTTAAGTCGGATCTGCGAAGATGTCATGGTACAAGGATTTTGGAGGAATTGCTGAGGGAGAGAGACAAGAATGCGGAGTGCAAGACCCCTCTTGCCGCAGTTGTTGCAAATATGGACCATTTTTGGCCCAAAGGAAGTGGGAAGTCCTCGGTCAATCTAGAATGCAGATCATATCATGATGGACATCCAATGGTGTAACGCCATAAAATTTCGAACTCGAGTCCGATGAGATTCGAATAGTGACAAATCAGTGGTAGCAGAACCCACCTAGCCTAAGGTCCTTATTAATCCCAGAGATATACTTATTCATGGCGAGGTATCCATTCCCTGAAGGGCGAGTCTTAAGAAAGAGTTTGACAGTCTTAAGAAATAATTTGAGATTCACACCTCCATGGATTTGATATCTCTAACCACAATTACCTACCCATCTGTATTGGATATATGGCTTCTAAATTTTTGATAGATACTGACTAGTTTGCAATGTTTTGTGGATAAAGGGACGTCTGCGAGAAATATGAAGAGGTTGTGGAGAAGCTCGAAACCCCTCGGGTAGAGAATCAACCATGGTTGTCTGAGGTGGCAGATGGAGCACCCAGAGAAAATTCCGAGCACCAGGGTTCAAGCCTCTACCTTCGATGAGAAGAACTAGGTGCCAAATGACATCATAATCACCGAGAAAGGGGCCTGCATGTTTAGCCATTTTAAACAATCACAATCATTGAGCTCCTCCCTGGATTCCCTGGATCTATAGCCGCCGCCTTAGGGGATGAGAGGGACCATGGGAAAGCGAGCTTTCTTGTAGTTCTTTGCTGGTAGTCAATGTACAATGCCTACACAGATCATCATCAAGGCCACTTCCTCATTTGCATTGAGGGGTAGGAGGCCAAGATAATCAACAAATGTTTATTGCAAATGATTTCAAGGAAGTTGTCTTTCTTGTACCAGATACAACATTTGATGGTACCACTCTCCACTTCTGCATGTTCTCCTCTAATTTGAAATGTTTCTCTTTATGCTGATTTTCAGAGTGTTTAATTTAAAGTAAGTATAATTCTTAACAGGCTAAGTTTTTCTGTTGTAAGTTTGACATTATTATACTCTCAGGCTATGAGGTGAAAAATATGATGTATTTATGCAAAATCAATCTATCCCATGGATAAAATCATTAGTTGTAAAATCCAAACAACTCTACTTTCAACAATATACTTTTGTCTATAACATTTTTTTGTTTCAAAGGTTTTTTTCAAGATATTCTGGCATTATTATTCTAGAACACATGATCCCCTTCTAAAAAAGAACGATTAGAACAATGTTGATCTACTTGTTGCCTCATTATATTTGATCCAAACCCTAATTATCCTCAAGTTTACTGAGAAAGGTTGATCTCGTGTTAAGTATTCCACTTACTCAATGTTACATGGGCCATTGAACTACAACCTTTCACCTCCCCATGAACTATTGTCTTGAAACACATTGAAGGTCCTTGCTCCTTATTCTCGAAACCCTACACCTGGTTCTAGTTTGGTGCTTTGATAATGATTCAAGTTGATTTGACCAAATTTTGACAAAACTGCGATAGGAAAGTGGCACATCTAGTCCACATCCAACTAGGTAGGAAAATTGGTTGTATCCATATCCAGAAGTAGATTGTTTGTCTTTTTTTCCTATAATGGTTCCAAATCTGACCAGAAGCCATCAGTTAAAGGGATGTTCAAGACCTACAAAATGTCACAAAATCCATGTATATTTCTTAGATATGGATTGAAAACATAACATATGTATTTAATAGTACTAGAGATAGAGTAGATATTTGATATATACTCAAAATGTCATTGTACTCAATATTTCCTCATTTTATGCTTTCACAAGGATTTTTAATTCTGATAACATGACTTGAGATTATAGCAGTGTTGAAAAAACACTGTGGAATTCAAGGCGCCTTGTAAGAATGTCTTTGGCATAAAATTTTTTTCCCTAAGTGTTTTCTTAATAGTTAGTTTACTATACCACATTCTTCACAGTCGTTTGCATCCATAAACCCGTCGAGTACAATGTTATTGCTTAGTTTTTGTCCTCTCACACAAAGGTGTTTTATTTCTGACAATTTCTTCTATCTTGACACAAGAACATGTCAATTATTTGAATGTTTCCACAATAAAAAGTCTCTTAGAATCTATTTGTTTGGGAAATGTCGATGTGAAAGATCTTTTCAAGAAATTGAAGCCAGTTCAGAGTTCCATGGCTTCTATATAAGAAACTAAAATTTCTCCTCTAAAGGAGAAAAATAGCTCATCTCTAGTGTCTCCATCAAAGGCTGGGAAATCTGAAAAGTTGTTGGTGAAGTCTTCCACTCCAAATGTTCACATGTTGCAAAAGCCATTAGCAGAATCCTCTGCTCTTCCAAGAGTTGGTTCACAACATAAAAAAAAAAAAAAAATGAAGTACTAGCTCTAAAACCATAAGTGACAAAGGTCTTCATTCACATAGAGAGTTTGTTCGAGTTCTGAAGGCAAGAAAGAATCATAAGAGAATTAATATGTAATATCCCAAAATGGAATAATGCATTGATACACAAACATAATATTTGTAACACAGAAAATGTACATGTGAGTTTATGATCAACACAGATATAGACAGAATAGTTGAGCCATTTTATTATATGGGAGAAGATTCAGCTACAACAATGTACAAAATATGAGGTAATATAGCTAAAGAGATGGCCGAGAATGACCCTCAAAAGATGCCAAAGTAGGCACTGCGTAACTAGAGAGCTATTGGAAGCAAATACTACGTTGTCCCTTTAGCAGATAATGAATATATGACTGTAGCATGAAAAGGGAAATTCATATCTACGAATATCTGGAGCTTTTATGATGCCAATATTTTAGATTTGGGCTCTATGATGGCAACCCAAGATAACCCAGAAAGGAAATTCCAGATCTATATGATTGGAAATTAACCCTCTTGGGGTTCGATCCCTGGTCTATTGTTTTATGCAGATTTGAAGTTAGATCTGACAAATAGATGGCTGAAATATGTCATAAGATCAGATCTAAGCTTGAAGGGATGATCCTTTCACTAGATCCTCAAGCTAGAAGCTCAAGATCTATCTCCTCAATCCTTGTATGAAGATTGCAGTTGCTACTACACAACTGCTCATAAAAGCTGCGCTGTAAAGGAACTAGGCTCTATAGCTTGCAGCTAAGATATGCAATGTAGCTCAGAAAATAATGAATACAATTTGAAGGAATGGACCTCCACTAGATTACTAGCTGAAATGCTAGCAACTTCCCTTCTCCCTTGGATCTACAAGAATGGACTCCGCAATTCCTAATGGAAATGTTGCTATTAGGAGATGAATAATAGATGGCATGCTACCTGATACAAATATGAAGTGCTAGAAGGCTCATTGTGAAGCTCAACGTGATAGGATGAATCCTTCACCAGTTCCTCAACTGAAATATTGAAGGACAACCTCCTCCTCTCAAAATGATCTTAAAAAATGTGCAATTTCTGAATATGGATCTGCAGAAAGTAGGAATAATATGGAACCAATTCCTGATGATGAATGTAGTGAAAACAATATTCCTTACAGATCACTCAAGGAAGGAGGTGGGATTCCCGCTTGGGAACACCCTGTGCTAAACAACACTGCAACTTAGCTAAACAACATAAGATTGCATGGAGATGTCACCCGAAAAATCTAGATCTAAGCAGATCATACATTAATAATAATCTAAAATCATGCCTTCTATGTTGCCTTCATCTTCATTATATAGTTTGTGAACCTTCTCATGCCTTGGCCCACCTCATAACTGTGTTGTACATGTGCACATAGGTGTCCATGTTGACTGCACTGACTCTTCATGATCTCAATCACGTGTGAATGTACTTATCACCCTCTCCATCATGTGTGCATTAATGCACCACTTCCTCCATCTTACATTTGATTCCTTTTGATATCTTAGTTCACTGCTTGAACCTCTATGATATTTCTCGTTAATGAGACTTGATATTCACTCCTTTATCATTAAGTAGTTGCTCCACTACTCCATTATGTAGATCTAGATATGAAATATCCACATACACACATAAAAAGTGGATTTTATTTATCTTTGGGATTTGTGGGTCCCTCCACCCTCTTATTTACATAATTAATTATGGAAATTAAGAACTCTAATATTCCAATTATGTAGTTGAAAAATTGGGAATATTACAGTCCTCCCTAGCAAAATTTTGCTTAACCTTAAGCAACTGCAAAAGTGGATGCTACAGAAAACATCCTCCCTCCAAATGGCATCCTCATGTGGAAGGCCTCCCCATCTATCACAATGTGTTATGCATGTCCAACTCCAAAGCTGCCTCTATAGAATGTCTAGAATGGCCCCCAACTGAAAAGTTAGATACCCATCCTTATAAATGAATCTCCAAGTGGCAACCATATGATGACCAAATATATCCTCTACCCATGAGTTACATAAGATGAAGTGGTTCATTCCCAAAGTGGAATGTCCCAACTAATGAACTATCTCTCCAACACATGACACATAGAGTAGATTACATATATTAATGCCCTCATCATTAGCCCTATTGGCCATGTAGGAATCAAACATCAGATCATCATAGTGAAAAAAACGAAGTAGAAACATATGGGAAAACATGAAAAATGTCAAACCATATTCTCCTAATAACAACCAACGCAGCAAAGCCTTCCTGTGTCATGCTAGATCACCATGAAAACAAACAAGAGAGCCATATTGTCTCAAAAGAAGCCACTGCAACAATGCTTCTTGTTGCCATGCCAAATCTGCATCAATATAAATGTTAGAGCCATACTCTCTCAACAAAATACACCACACCAATGCCTCTTGCTACCATAGCATATCATCATTGTACCAAATGTAGTGGCCATATTCTCTCAAGAGAAGCCATCTTAATAAGTCATCTTCCTACCCCATCACATTATCATCATATCGTGTACAATGACCATAACACCCCAATAGAAGCGAATGTTGTAAGGCCTCCTGTTTAAATCCTCTATCTTCATCATGCAATGTATGGGAAGAAATTATTCCATACTCTCCCAAAAGTAACCATAGCAACAAAGATTCTTGATGCCTCCTTACATCATCATGATGCAAGTCATGGAGCAACAATATAGTAATGGACATGTGAGATGTCTCATCAACATAGTACATCAAGCTCCCTTATGCCACATCATGTGAGAGTTATACTTTCTCCCAACCCTAAGTACATACATGAACATGAGATATGTAATATTCCCAATTAGCCTTGCTAATTGGAATATTGCATTTTTGCTTTATTTTGCCGCTTTAGCTAGAAATAATAAATAAAGTGAGAAATAAGAGGGGTCACCTCACTTTAGTCACCTCACTTTATAATAAAGTGTTCTTTTCCTAGTAGATTGACGTTGTAACTTAGAGAGGGGGCCTTGGGGGTCCACATGAGTATGATGGGGGAGGCATCGGGCTGACCCAAGGTAAACTGCGCAGGTCAAAGGAGAGTTAAGTTTTGGAGGGAGTTTGGCATTATAAAAGGAGAGGTTCTCACCTCATTTGGAGGATTCATGATTTGATATTATTATTGATAGCTGGACTTCTGTCTGCTTCAGCACGCCGGTTGTTTAGTCGGTCTGCAGCACTGTTTAGTGCACGAGTGTCTCCCGGTCGGAGATCTCACCCTTAGCCTCGGGGACAGTGCCCGCCCTAGTAAGGTTCGTTACGAGTACACCTTTCGGTTTCGGTAGCACGATGTGACAATTTACGGTACAAATGCGAGGAGGAAGGAACCCTCTTGTGGGCTGAGTTCCGGAGAGGAGAGAGGGCCCAGTTTGTTCTGGAGGAGAAGGTTTTGATCGGAGCTAGGAGAAGTGAGGAGACGGTATCCCGAGAGGAGCGCGATCCCGAGAAGCGAAAGCGAGAGAAAACGCTGTCCCGAAGGAGGAAGGACGCGTCGGTTGCGTGAGGAGGTATTTGTCGGTTAGGAGAGCCGAATCTGAAGGTACGGTGATAGATCCGGCCCTTGGAAAGTAAAATCACAGCGGTGCCGAATCCCCGATTACGTATGGTGTAGATCCGAAGGTTTAGCCCCTCGTCCCGGCAGGAAGTGATGCGAGAGATATTGGCAGATCTGGCCTAGATCTGAAGAGATAACACCAGATCCAGCCTTGGAGGTTGCAGATCTGAAGAGATATTGTCAGATCCAGCATAGATCTGAGGAGTTAGCAGCAGATCTGACTTAGGAGGACGCAGATCAGGAAGGGAAGGACGCAGATCTGGTTTGAAGGCTTCAGATCCAGCAGATCTGAGCATTCGGGAGGCAGATCCACCTGGTAGGACGCTGATCTGATGAGCAGGCTTGTGTGGGATAGGCTCAACAGCGTTTTCTAGCCTTCGATGGAACGTCCATCACGGGCCCACCCAGTGACTGATTATCCATCTGTTCTGCTTGTCACTAGCGAGAGACGAGCGTTTTCATTGGTGAGGGTTGCCGGTTGGAATCTGACTGTTGCTCCGGTCTTGACCCCTAGTACCGGCTGCAGTCCATCTTCGATCTTGAGCGGCTAAACTGTCCTTGACTGAAGGCCATTATCTGTTGAGAGGGTCTCCACTTGCCTAGGGCAAGGATAGGTGCACTTACTCTGATTTACTTGTACTCCTCTCTATGTACTTCTGATTAATAAAATGGCTCAGTTTTCTGGCATCCTATGTGTAATGATTCAGTGATCTGGTTCAGCATTATATTTTCTATATCTGTTTGGCGTATTTCTGGTTATTACTGGTTATTTCCCTTTGGGGATATTACAGTGGTATCAGAGCATAGATCTGGCTCAGCCTGTGGTGCTAGCAGTCTATGACGTCCAGGGGTAACTCCCGTTTCTTCGGGGGGAGTGATTCTGATTCAGAGGCAGAACATCGGAATCCAATGGAGGCCATGTTTGCGAAGTTGACTGAGAAGATGGATGCATTCATGCAGGATGTAACCAAGAAGATTGCAGAGGGGACGCAGAGAGAACCCCCTAGGGTTTTCCAGGTGGGGGAAGGATCGGGCGTGTCTAGTTGCATACCGGATGCTATTCCCATTGTGACAGCACAGAGGGTCGATTCCACACCCACGCGACCTACCATGCCTACCTTTCCGGTAGAGGAAGAGGAGCAAACAGCACCAAGAGAGGGGGATCTAGCTCAACATGCGACTCTGTTTGCGGATTGGCGGAGCATGGGACAGGAATTCATGGATGCTTTTCCTTTTAATCAATATATCCAGTTCCGATGTGGCGGCAAATCTTATGATCGAAACAAGGGGCGTGGCTCCCACCGTGATAGTCACCGTGCAGCAAGCAAATTTCATTTGCCAATGTTTGATGGTTCACAGAAGACTACGGCCAAGTCTTGGGTGGAGAAACTAGACCTCTATTTTCAGCTTAACCAGATGCCAGAGAAGGAGGCCATTAAGATGGCTGCATTGCATCTAGAGGGTGAGGCCCAGAACTGGTGGTTTCATGGGTTGACAACACTGGGACATTCCGCAGTGACGACATATGCTGAGTTCACCAAGAGAGTGGTGGAACGTTTTGACCAGAAGGACCCGGATCAGCCTTTCCTCGAGCTGACCAAGCTCAGACAGACAGGGAGTGCAGAGGCATACATCTCAGACTTCTTGAGGGTTTCAGTGATGGTACCTGACTTATCAACAACTCGGATGATCACGATGTTTGTAGAGGGGCTGTCAGAACCACTTCGTGGCCTAGTCCGGTCGAACAAACCGGCTACACTACAGGATGCTATCAGTAGGACCCGTGACCTACAAGATGTCTTGCCTAGGACTCGGCCACCTTATCCCCAGAGACAGGCTTTCCAGCCTAAGGGTAAGGACACGAGGGTTCCGCCTCCCAAGGCAAATCCAGGACGAGGACAGTATGATGATGAGGCCAGGAGAGAGCTGAGACGGAAGCGATTATGCTTCACCTGCCAGGAGCCGTGGGCACCGGGACACAAGTGTACGGCAGGGAAGGCACATTTCATAGAGGTCTTCTCCGAGGGCAGCGGGGAAGAGGATGAGATGGATGATGAGGAGGCAGGAGAATGTTATGCAGCGCAGAGTACCTTACCACCTCCACCACCCGATGCAGGGGGGGCATCATTCGCACCTACTGGGGGAGCTCTAGCAGCATTACGAGGAGTCCCCAAGTATCTGACATTGCGCGTACGAGGGACAGTGCGCGGACAGCGGGTTTCGGTCTTAGTCGACAGTGGGGCCACCCACAACTTCATTGATGCCCAGATGGTTGCACGGAGAGGCATACCGACGGAGGGCTTTGATGGGTTTTCTGTCTTGGTACCAGGAGATCAGACCATGGCATGTGCTCGATATGTTCCCGAGTTATCAGTGACGATGGGCACCTATACATTGACCGATCACTTCTTTGTGGTGGACATTCCGGACACCAATGTGATATTGGGGGTTCAGTGGCTTATTACTCTGGGAAAGGTCACAACGGATTGGAAGGCCCTAGAGATGGAGTGGGATGATCCCAAGACGGGGAAGCATGAGAAGATACGAGGGCAGAACACATATCCACCCCAGACAGTATCAGCACACAGCATGGAGGCGACATTCCGCAAGGGAGATATAGAGTGGGCAGTAGAGTTGCGGGCTTCAGAGATAGTAGATACGGGAAGGGCGGTGCACCCTGATCTACAGACTCTTCTCGACATGTATGCAGTAGTTTTTGGAGACATTCCACCAGGACAGCCACCAGATCGGGGGTTTGAGCACACGATCGAGTTGGAGCAAGGGATACAGGCAGTGATCACCACACCATATAGGCATCCCAAGGCCTATCGGGATGAGATAGAGCGGGCCATTCAGGAGTTGCTGGCCCTTGGGCACATTCGACCCAGCACCAGTCCTTTCGCTTCTTCAGTAGTGCTGGTGAAGAAGAAGGACGGCACATTACCCATGTGCATAGATTACAGGGCTCTGAACAAGAAGACCCTGAAAAACAGGTACCCCATTCCCAGGATCGATGAGTTGATGGATGAGTTGAGAGGAGCACGGTTCTTCTCAAAGATTGATTTGAGGTCCGGGTACCATCAGATACGCATGAGGGACCAGGACATTCCCAAGACTGCTTTCAGGTGTCACTATGGGCACTTTGAGTTTCTGGTCATGCCGTTTGGGCTGACCAATGCACCTGCTACTTTCCAGTCTTGTATGAACCATATTTTCCGGGATCATCTGAGAAAGTTTGTGCTGGTTTTCTTTGATGATATCCTTATATACAGCAGGACCTGGGAGGAGCACCTCCAACACATTGAGACGGTCTTGCATATTCTGGAGGAGCAGCAATTCTTTGCCAAGCTCTCCAAGTGTGAGTTTGGATTGACAGAGATGTTGTATCTGGGACACATCATAGGAGTGGACGGAGTGAGAGTCCACGAGGAGAAGATCCGGGCTATCAGGGATTGGCCAGAGCCGCGGAATGTGACAGAACTGAGAGGGTTCATTGGTATCTGTACTTACTACAGGAAGTTCGTCAAGGGCTTCTCACAGCTTGCAGCACCCCTCACGGAGCTGACGAGGAAGGGGGCATTCAGTTGGTCGGATATCGCGCGGAGAGCTTTTGATAAGCTCAAGGAGGTGATGAGTAGTTGCCCCGTGTTGGCATTGCCCGATTTCACTCAGCCCTTTGTCCTGGAGTGCGATGCATCAGGGGAAGGGATTGGAGCAGTTTTGATGCAGGAGGGTCATCCGATTGCGTTCGAGAGCCGGAAGCTCCTTCCACATGAGAGACTTTATCCCATCTATGACAAGGAGATGTTGGCCATCATGCATGCATTGGCCAAATTCCGGCGGTACCTGGTAGGTGGCAGATTCAGGGTGAGGACAGATCATAACAGCCTGAAGTACTTTCTGGAGCAGAAGCAGTTACAGGAGAGGCAGCAGAAGTGGATCAGCAAGATCCAGGCTTACGACTTTGACATAGAGTATGTCAAAGGGAAGAATAACGTGGTAGCATATGCCCTTTCCCGTAGACCAGCCACGTTATCACTCATGAGCTTGGACGCTGACTGGAAGGCTCGACTACTGGTTGAGTATTCCAAAGATAAATTTGCATGCGAAGTGCTGGATGGACAGATAGCAGATAGTAGATACAGGGTGGCTGATGAGGTCATCTATTACAGGGATAGGATCTTCTTGACTGAGGGGTCTCAGCTCAAGGAGAAGATACTCCATGCTTCTCATGATTCACCATTGGCGGGCCATCAGGGGTTCACCAAGATGTACAGGGCCATCTGGGAGAGATTTGCATGGAAAGGCCTCAAGGAGGACGTACTCCAGCATGTTCGGGAGTGTGAGGTCTGCCAGCGGAACAAAGGTGAGATGAGCCATCCCGCGGGGTTGTTGCAGCCGCTTCCCATTCCGGAGGGAAAGTGGGAGAGTATTTCGATGGACTTCATCACGGGGTTGCCCACGGTGCAGGGCAAGGACTGCATCTTCGTAGTAGTCGACCGGCTAACGAAGTATGCCCATTTCTTCGCCATTTCGGCGCATTATACAGCGGCACAGGTGGCAGAGCTGTTTTTCCGGGAGATTTTCAGATTGCATGGTCTACCCAAGACCATAGTTAGTGACAGGGACAGCCGTTTTATGGGTGGTTTTTGGCAGGAGCTCTTTCGACTAGTGGGGACTGAGCTGACACCGAGCACTAGCTATCATCCCCAGACGGATGGGCAGACAGAGATAGTTAACAAGTGGCTGGAGGGCTACTTACGTAACTACGTCAGTGGGCAGCAGAGAGCATGGTTGAAATGGCTACATCTGGGCGAGTACTGCTACAACACATCCCACCACATGTCCATTGGCATGACACCTTTGTATGCGTTGTATGGATACCATTCCCTATCTTTTGTGGACGTGATGTTTGGTGTTAGCAGGGCTCCGCGAGCCAAATTATGGATCCAAGAGAGCCAAGACATCCTCCGGGCTCTCAAGGACAACATAGCCACAGCACAAAATCAGCAGAAATTGTATGCCGATAAGGGTCGGGTGGAGAGACACTTTGAGGTAGGGGACTTGGTCTACCTACGGTTACAGCCATACCGACAGTCTTCACTCAAACAGAAGGGGGCAGAGAAGCTTAAGCCTCGCTTTTATGGACCGTACAGGGTGATACGTAGGATCGGGCAGGTTGCATATGAGTTGGAACTGCCCCAAGGCAGCCGGATTCATAACATCTTCCATGTATCATGCTTGAAGAAGGCATTGGGCCAGCACGTGACAGCCACCGGGGAGCTACCACCGACGGATGATGAGGGGCACTTGGTACTACAGCCGGAGGCCATTATTGACACCAGGGAGAGGCAGCTGCGGAGTAGGAAGATCAGAGAGTTCTTGGTGAGATGGAAGAATCTGCCGGATGAGGATGCCACTTGGGAGGATGAGAAGATCTTACAGCATCCATCACTTCAGTTGCTTGAGGACAAGCAACGTTTTGCCGGGGGAGACTGTAATATTCCCAATTAGCCTTGCTAATTGGAATATTTCAATTTTGCTTTATTTTGCCGCTTTAGCTAGACATAATAAATAAAGTGAGAAATAAGAGGGGTCACCTCACTTTAGTCACCTCACTTTATAATAAAGTGTTCTTTTCTAGTAGATTGACGTTGTAACTTAAGAGAGGGGGCCTTGGGGGTCCACATGAGTATGATGGGGGAGGCATCAGGCTGACCCAAAGTAAACTGCGCAGGTCAAAGGAGAGTTAAGTTTTGGAGGGAGTTTGGCATTATAAAAGGAGAGGTTCTCACCTCATTTGGATCATTCATGATTTGATATTATTATTGATAGCTAGACTTCTGTCTGCTTCAGCACGCCGATTGTTTAGTCGGTCTGCAGCACTGTTTAGTGCACGAGTGTCTCCGGTCGGAGATCTCACCCTTAGCCTCGGGGGACTTCGAGTGCCTGCCTTGGTAAGGTTTTTTTGGTTTCACCCTTAGCTTCGGGGGACTTCGAGTGCCCGCCTAGTAAGGTTTGTCCCCTTTCGGTTTCGGTAGCACGATGGCAGTAATTTACGGTACAAAATCGAGGAGGAAGGAACCCTCTTGTGTTGCGCGGTTCCGGAGGAGAGAGGATCTTTGTTCCTGGAGGGGAGAAAGACAGTCGAGGGCTAGGAGAGTGAGGACGTCCGGGGCGGGCGCGGTCCGGGGCGAGCGAGAGAGACGTCGAAGGAGAAGGACGATCGGTTCGTGAGGGAGAACGGCTATCGATTCGAAGAGAACGGTCACAGTGGTAGATCCGGCCTTGGAAAGTAGTGCAGATGAGATACTTGCGGATGCGATCATGTATGGTGTAGAACCGAAGAGTTTAGCCCTAGATACCGGCAGAGCCCAGAGATGCGAGATATTCGCGGAGATCTAGCCTAGATGCGAAGAGATAACATCGAGATCCCGAAGCTAGACGGAGGTTGCAGAGATGCGAGGTATTGTCGGATCCGACGCATAGTCGAAGGTGAGATCGACTTGGAGGCCGCAGGTAGAGAGAAGGACGCAGATCTGGTTTGGAGGCTTGAGATCTGTCAGATCTGAGTGTTCTGGAGCAGATCCACTTGGTAGGACGCTGATCTGAGAAGCAGACTTGGGAGAGGCAGGCTCAACAGCGTTTTCTAGCCTTCAGTGGGCGGTCCATACGCTCGGAGGTTTGGTGGCGGTGCTCCATGCGATGCACGCATTTGTCACTAGCGAGAGACGAGCGTTTTTCATTGGTGAGGGTGCCGGTTGGAGATCGGCTATTTATCGGTCTTCGACCCTAGTGACACAATCATTCCAGGGCTTCAGCACATTACGTTGTCCTTGTTGCAGCCATTATTCTATTTGAGAGGGTCTCCACTTGCCAAGGGCAAGGATAGGTGCATTTACTCTGATTTTCTTGTACTCCTCTCTATGTACTTTCAGATTAATAAAATGGCTCAGTTTCCTGGAATTCTATGTGTCATTATTCAGTGATCTGGTTCAGCATTGTATTTTCTATATCTGTCTGGCATATTTCTGTTTATTACTGGTTATTTCCCTTTGGGGATATTACATTTTATGCTTTGTATGGATACCATGCTCTGACTTTTTCTGATGTTATGTTTGGAGCTAGTAAGGCCCCCAGTGCCAAGGATTGGATCCAAGAGAGTCAGGATATACTCCGGGCTCTTAAGGATAACTTAGCCACAGCATAGAACCAACAGAAGTTGTATGCTGACATGGGACGG